>CATIWF010021906.1:0-28073 GCA_949630135.1 Balakata baccata | reverse complement strand
TTTATATTTTTTTAATTAAATCACCCACAACAAAAATAAAATCTTTTATAAATCTTTAAACCTCAATTTTAGACTCTAATAATACTAATTGCGGCAATTAAACATATTAATTATCTGAACCTAAATTACGGGCATTACAGTTTCCCTGCCAATAAAAATAACAACCAAGTGAGTTTAAGCAATCAATATAAGAACATTCATCAATAGGAGTAGTAGATGGACGAGATATGGAATCAAAGACTTTAAACTTAACTGTCTCCCCCAAAATAGTCATAGAGAACTTACCATTATCAACATCAATAATAGTTTTGGTACTTGCCATGAATGGTCTACCAAGAAGAATGGTTTACTCCTTATCTTTAAAGGGAGAATTCTCCATAACAAGAATAACAAAGTCAGCTGGGATAATCAACTTACCAATTTGGACCAAAAGATACTCCACTATATGTCGGGGATACTTGACTAACCTATCAACCAACTAAAGGCACATGGTAGTCATTTTTAGCTCTCCCAAGCTTAATTATATATAAATTGAGTAAAGCATCAAGTTTATGCTTGCACCCAAGTCGAGTATAGCTCTTACCACCTTTTTGTCCCCCATAGTAATGTCTATAGTGAAGCTCTCAGGATCCTTCATCTTTTGAGGTTGTTGTTGCTGAAGGACTGCATTTGCTATCCCAGTAACCATTACCTTCTCATTGCTCCCATACCCCCTTTTTGCATAAGCTAGTTCCTTGAAGAATTTGGCATAGGATGGCATTTTCCTTATTGCATCGAATAAAGGCAAGTTAATTTTTACCTTAGAAAACATTTTAATGATATTAGAAAACTCCTTATCCTTTTTGCTCTCCCTTAGGTGACTAGAAAAGGGAATTGGAGGTTTGTATGACTCTTTTGCATTATGAAATTCAGGTCCTAACAAGGGTCCCTTTCCTTATTGGTCACACCATTCTCCTCTTCCTTTTGCCTAGCTTCCTGTATCCCATCATTTGTTTGTTCTTCTTTTCCCTCCTCATCCATCTTGTAATGTGAAATAGAAGAATTAAAGTTTTCATTAGCTACCTCAACCCCATTATCATATAACTTACCACTTCGGAGCACTGTGACAACTTTAGCTTGCTCTGGTTGACTTGGTAGTTTTCCTTTCTTGTTTTCTTATATAGCCTCATCAATTTTCCCAACCTAAATTTCTAATCTTTTTGAAGAGGCTTCAATAGAATCCACCATTTTGTTCATTCTTGCAATCTTATCATAGGTGTCTGCTATGAAGATCTATAGTGTTTCCTCTAAGGAAGGCTTCCTTGGTGCATTGGAAGGTCCAAATTGGCCTTGCATAAGGTACACAGGCTGATTGCTGAGATTTTGGTATTGAGTGCTCGAGTTCCTTTACTACTGAGGTTGGCTTTGATCGTTATTCCTTTAAGAAAAATTGGGTTGATTCCTCCAACCCGAGTTGTAGGTATTCGAATATGGATTGTTTGGTGGCCTTGGCTGAAAGGAATTCATTACATTGACCTATTCAAATTGATTACTTGTAGAAACTTCAAGAGTAGGACAAGTTTTAGGCCCATGACCATAAACCTGGCATATACCATGTACCTCATTTGTGGGCACATTTCTATTGTTGACCAGCATTCTGACTTGCTTCATTAGTTCTACTATATGAGAAGTTAGCTTGTTGCCACTTGAAACTTCATTTACTGCCGCCTTTCTATCCTTCACACTCTTCTGTTGTGAGTTTGCACCAAGCATCTCATAAATATTATATAGCCTTTTAGTTATCCTTTCTCTCGTCACTTCTCTAGCCATATTATATACCATGTATTGGTATTGTTGAGACAGCCCATCATAAAAAGCTTGAGTCACTACTGGTAATAGAAATCTATGGTGAGGACACTAGAGTAGTAATATCTTGAATCTATCCCAAACTTAATGGAAGGTCTCAAAATCCTTATGGTAGAAATTTTGAATCTTTGCCCTTATTTCTCTTGTCTTCTAGTGTGAGTAAACCTTACTCATAAACTTATGGTACACCTTATCCCAAAATTGAAGAGAATTAGGCGGCAGAGTCATTAGCCATGCTTTTGCTCTATCCTTCAAGGTGTATAGAAAGCTTCACATTCTTAGTCGGTCCTCCTTAAGAGAGTTCAAAAGGAATGTGCTAATAAGAATAATAAAATTACCTTATGAAAGTGAGGATCTTTGTTGGGTAGTCCGTAGAAGGATGGAAG
This sequence comes from Balakata baccata, assembly GCA_949630135.1. NCBI lineage: Eukaryota > Viridiplantae > Streptophyta > Magnoliopsida > Malpighiales > Euphorbiaceae > Balakata > Balakata baccata. The sequence continues at coordinate 25,842 of CATIWF010021906.1, read as the reverse complement.
CATATTCAAATATATACTCTTCAACTCATAGTTCCTTATTGCCTTTCATAGGACTATAGAAGAGGTAGTGTTGCAAATAATAGGTTTTGCATAATATTTCATGGCAAGTTGTCTCTAGGTAGCACCAACAACTGTTGGTCTTGGTACAGGTACTTTTTTTAATGGACCATGGTCCTCAAGTAGATCAGCCATTATTTCTAGTAATTAATTAACCTCTTTGTCAAACTGCAGCCCTTGTTGTATTATTAATTCTTGTTTTTCTTTGAACAATAGCTTTCCCGACCTTTGAGTTCTAGATCATTGTTCGTATTGTCCTTAAGTAGATGATTCAGTTGGCTATGATTTTTTGCTAGTATATGGCATAAAACCAAAGTCAAACTCTGAGAAGAAATAAAGAATGCAAAACTCATATAAATAACTAAGCTAAAATGCATAAACTAATCTAGATGCAAATCACGTTGACAATTAAAATAATTAAGCATTTAATCAATTGCTTCCCTAGCAATGGCGCCAAAAACGTAATGTATCAAATTATGTTACTCATAAGTGCATGAACCGATTATAATACCGGCAAGACACTCCCAAGGATAATCTCACAAGGAAAATTGGCTTAGAATCTTAATTACTCTAAATTGTCAATGGAAATAAGTTAATGATCCTAAATACTCTAATCACGTTTTTAAGATTTGAAGATTAAACTAATTAAACTAAAGCAAATAAGTAAATGAAAGCAATAAAGATGTTGAAATAAACCAATAAGACTAGGTTAGGTATTTAGCAAGCATCCTTAAGCTGGAACCCCTTTCCTATATTCAATTATGTAGAATGAATATTAACTCAGTTAGCTCTCGCTTTAATCATTAACTATCCAAATTAATAGTGTAATTAATGCCCAAATCAATTTTTAGGTTACGTTACATATGGTTTGTTTAATAACAAAACCTTACATGTTCCTACCAATTTAAATGCAAGATGGTCAGTCATACATCCAATTAAGAGTATTGAAGCACAATTGAAGATGGAAAGAATTAAACTTCAATAAAATAAGAAAGGAAAGTTTATACAATCTAGGTAGGTACTAAATACCTAACAAAAGAACTTAGCCAAGCATGGCCATCACTATGATCAAGTTAATAACAATGCTTGAACTAAACATGTTTACAACAATAGAAAGATAAAAAGTGGAATTAAAAACCCCCTGAATAGTCAAAACCCGAAACCCCTTAAAACGGTTGGTCCCATCATCACAAGCTCTAACTTTTAGCTCCAAAATGAAGAAATTCCAAGTTGAATACACATGGATTGCTAGAAACAAACCAAGGTGGCTTCCGAGGTCTTTTCCACCACCAAAGTCTCAAAGGTTGAATGAATAAATAGAGAAGAAAGAAGATAATGCAAAACTAATGGAAACCAACCTTAAATACCTAGGCTTTTTAGTTGAGGTTCTATTTACATAAGGACTCTTTTAAACCCCTCCTAATTAAATGCTAATTACATCTCAGAATAGGGTCCCAAGCCAATACGAATTAAGTTACAGAACATGGGTCCACACAATTTAGAGTTAGATCTTCAATTGCAGAGGTCATGTAGCTAGCATGACTCATGCACAATGTAATTAGGTTTGAAAATCACAAACTCATACTGTTTTGCATGATCATGCAACTAGTGACATGCTAAATCATGCTCATCGCTCTTTGCCTCTAACCTTTGTAAACCTTAAATTGACACTGAATGGCATCAAATATGCTCAATTTCCACACCAACTCCTATAAACATGAAACATTATAAAAAATAGATTAAATCGACACAAAACATACACAAATAATACTATAATTAACAATCACATCAAGTGCCAAACTAGATGAATTACAACATTATCGGCTACAAATGGGTATACCGATTACGCAAAAACCTTATAGTTCTATGGATTACTACAAAGCTTGGCTTGTGTTGAAGGTTTCATCAATGTCCTGATGTTGACTTCGCTGTAACTTTCAATCTAGTCATCATACCCGTGACATTATGCCTGGTGCTTTGACTTGTAGTCTCAAAATGTTGGAACATTAAGCTTTTCTCCATAGGAATATTGATGGAGAAATCTTTATGAGCCAACCACTAAGATTTGTCCACCCCTCATATCCAAACCATGTATCCCGATTGAAGAAGTCTATCTACGGTCTCAAGCAACCACCGTGTCAATGGTTCAAATGCTTAATAGGGGTTCTCACTTTGATTGGTTTCTAAAGCTCTAAAACAGATAATTATTTGTATTTTTATCACAATGGCTCAACTCAAGTTTACTACCTCATCTACATGGATGATATTTTGCTGACAGGTAGTGGTAACTCATTTCTGCACCATTTCATTCAATATCTCCAAAACAAAGTTTGTTCTCAAGGACCTTGGTGACGTCTATTACTTTTTAGGCGTGAAAGCCAACAAATCTGATGCTAGTTTACTGTTAACTCAATCTAAATATATTCAATATATTTTAATCAAATAAAAAATGGATGCAGCAAATGGCATTACCACTCCAACATGCCCTAAAGCCAAATTCTCTCAGCATGGCACCGCTTTTGCAAATCCACACTTGTATCGTTGTGTTGTTGAGTCTTCAATACTTGTGTCTCACTTGGCCAAAATTTGTTATGCAGTCAATCGAGTCTCACAGTATATACATGCTCCTATGGACAAGCACTGGGTAGCAGGCAAGCACATCTTGCATTATCTTAAAAACACAATTCACCATGGTTTATTCCTTCATCGATCTTCAGGCTTCAATATATCGGCTTGCAATGATACTGATTGGGGTGGTGATATTGATCATCAGAATTCTACAACAGGATTTTTATTTATGTTGGCAACAATCTAATTGTAGAATTTTTATTTATGTTGGCAACAATCTAATTGCTTGGGGTTCTCGAAAGCAACGCACCATAGCTCGATCTTCCACCAAAGCTAAGTATCGAACTTTAGCATCAACTGTTTCAAAGGTTCAGTGGCTTTGCTCACTTATGACATAAATTGGCATTTCAACATCAACACCATCTTTCTTGTGGTGTGACAACTTAAGTACCACATACCTCACTACCACTCCCATCTTTCATTCTCGTTCCAACACCTAGAGATAGATAGATTTTCATTATGTTAGAGACCAAGTTGCCAAAAAAGAGCTCCTCATTCGCTACATTTCTACAAGGGACCAATTAGCTAATATCCTAACCAAACCATTAGGCAAATCACAATTTTTACAGCTTAGAGCAAGTTTTTTTTCGGTCCCGGCTAGTACAACTTGCAAGAGGGTGATAAAGATTATATTTATCCTAACAACCACATTGTAACAACCACATATCCTAAGGCTGGATATAGTTTGTTATTCTGCAATCTTATCATGTTGTTATCCTCACTCTATTTATACTTGTATCTCTCTGTAAATGATTAAGTGAAATACAAACTCTCAATATGTTTTCAGTATTATGACTAACTCCAACAGATATTCTTGCCACCTAACTGGCTCTCATCTGTGCCCAATTTGCAACATTCATGAAGAAACTACTTTGCATGTCCTTCGGGATTCTTTTTTGCTACTCAATTTTGGGCCATGATACCGCCTAATTATCTCTCACATTATGTATTTCTTGATTCAAATTCAATGGAGATTTGGGTTTGTCATAATATTAAAGGTAATCTTAAGCATTCATGTAGTGCAAACTAGGCTTTCATATTTGGCACATGTTGGTTACTTTGGAAAAGGTGAAATGAAGTTATATCTAACAATAGTCACCAACAGTGTTTATGCTTTTTAGGTTATGGGTCCAAAAACTAACAGAATTAATTCGTGAGTTTTTAAAAAATATCAAAAAACTTTTAAAATATTACAACATTACCTCCACTTAATATTTTCTTTTTTCAAAACTACTAAATGCACCTAAAAATATTACAAAAATATCTAAAAAAAATCACCCCAAAGTATACCTAAAAATGCATATTCGGTATATCTCTGGTTTTCTTTGAGTATTCTTTGGTTTGTATCCTTAGGTATAGCTTGGTTCTATATATTTTGATAATGTCTTGGGTATATCTGGGAAATACCTTATAAATTCCTTGGATAAATCTTGGAAATTCCTTGAAAATACTTCATATATATCTTGGTTCTATATACTTTGAGAATACATTAGGTATATCTTAGGAATACCTTAGAAATTTCTTGGATATACCTTGAAAATTTCTTAAAAATACATCGGGTGTATCTTAGAAATACATTGAGAGAACAATCTCGGATATACCTTAGATATATCTTGGAAATATTTTGAAAATATCTTTTAATTTTCATCAAAAGAAAAAGAAGAAAAAATTAAATAACACAATAATTTTTCACCAATTCATTTTTTCAATTAAGGTTCCACTGTGAAAAGTAATTTCCTTAGCACATTTCTCACTTATAACTATTAATTAATTATATATATATATATATATATATATGAGGCAAGCAACAGTTAGACACCAATTCTTGATTTTTGACTTACTCCGCGAATGTGTTGCGATGAGAGCAAAACCAGTAAAACCCAGACCCTCGCATTCTTTTGAGCTAAGTTGCTCTTTTGATGATACAATCGGTAAAATAACACAGACGGAAAATAATACAAATATATATATATAAATATTTAAGTTCATCTCTTTGTTTTCTTAGAATTCAATCTGCCGAATTTCTCTGATTCATATAAGAGAGGTGATCATGGACATTGGTAGTATGTTTTACAATCAGGAAAAAAAATGGAGAGAGAGAGAGAGACAAAAAAAAAAGGTTGTCCTTCAATGGCTTCGAGCAATCAATTGTGAAGGTTGCTCCTTCTTCTTCCCCTTGGATCCGCCAGCACCAGCTGCTCCACCTCTGCTCATTTTCTTTGCGTTCTTAGGATCGGGACAATCGAGACTCTCGGATCTCCACCGGCGAAATTCGATTGAACAGTTCTACTGGGTCTTTCCCTGCTTCCCTGCAGCTATAACTTAGCATTGTTGTATTCAGTTCCATCTATGAAAACAAAAAATCAAAAAATCGTTAAAAAATAAATTATTTTTGAAATGAAAAGAAGAAAAAAATGCGTGTATTTCTGTAAATAAAATACATAAACACAGCACTTTGTGAAAAATCTTCAATTAATATCTTATTGGATGGTTATGAAAAAGAAATTGTTATTAAATAATTATTTTAAATTTTAAATATTCTAATTTAATTAAATTTAAATTTAAAATATATAAATTATCTAATAAAGAGTTTTATTTTAATTAAAAATTATCTAAGAGATAAAATTGACATCATTTATTTATTTAAACTTTTAGATATTCTAAGATTTATCCTATCTCACTATTTGCCATTATTTAAAATTTTTGGATGGTGCTGCTCTCTCACTTACCAACGTGAGAATATTAAGAAAAAATAAAAATTGATCGTGGCCTCTTTTGCCGAGATTAGAAAGAAGAAAATTATTTCTTTATTTCTTTTGATTCTCTTAAAGCAAGAAAAAATTCACACCATCACAAGATTATGAAAACTAACTGTTAAAAAAATAATATTTATTTAATTGTTTAATTGCTAATTATTTAATTTTATAGTGTACAAAGTGTCTACTGCCGAATGCAATCAAATTTAAAAATAGTCCAGAAAATCTATGTAAACATAAATAATGGCAAAATTTTGTGTAAATATCGACTTCTGATATCAAAATTTATAATTTCTGTGAATTAATTATTTTGTACAACTATAAAACAGCATTTAATTAAGAGAATTTTTCCACTACAACTTATTATTTTGATAAGAATATTTTTAATTAGATCTTAAAATTTTTGAAGTATTCCCTACATGCCTATTATCAGACAGATTCAGAGATTGGCCGCTTCTTTTATTTCTTTTAGGATTAATCAATCATGTTTTAAGGGAAGCTAATTCGGCAGCAGATTTCTTGTCCCATCTTGCTCATGACTTTCCAATTGGTTCTCACATTCTCCATGCCCCGCCTCAAGGAATTAACTATGTGCTGTTCCAGGATCTCATTGGCACTTTTATTCGTTACTGTTGCTTTGTGAACTTAGCTCACCTTCATGTACCCAAAAAAAAAGAAAACAATCAACCTTAAAAGTCGACCGTAGTTCACATTCAAATGCTGATGAATTTGTTGGTAAATATGCAAATATTCAGACATTGTGAACTGCCCATCAGTGACACAGACAAATGCAAAATCTTTGAATCATCCACGGATTTGCATTACCAAATCTACACTGCAAGCAGCTTCTGATGCTGCTGACAAAACTATATTAACAACAGTATTTGCAAAACCAGCATCACAGTTCAAAATCGTCTCATCTCAACACAAGAAAGGCCCATCATATTTGAATGCTTCAATTCACACTCAAAAGAAGTTAGTGCCGTTAACATTTTTTTTCAACTGTAAAATGAACTCACTAATACCAAGGAGTATCAATGTAATGACATCATTGCTCTCATCAGCAAGAAACAACTGACTTTGAATGTGCCGACACCTGTAACTTGGAAAGTGCAGTATCGTTTTCGTCATGCTCATCGAAAACTATGGGTCTACCGTTGACAGGCTTCCTGCAAAAACAGATAAATTAGTATTTAAAAGATTATATGGAAATTACAACTCTGTATTTGTATGTTTATAAGTTGCATTAACACTAAATTAAGATTTTAAGAATTACAGTGCAACCTTGATCCCAATTCGGCACATTATAGTCATGAATTCCCCAAAAGGAGATGAGCTACTGGAATGAGAGAAGAGGCAATTATACCTCCTGACTCATGCCTATTTAATTTGCCAAATACGAACCAGAATGACGATGCAAGGAATTAAAGAAAGCAAGCATACTTTTGTGAGATGAAACTCTCTTCAGACAATGCCTTCTCTAACCTCTCCTCAAATGGTGTAGCATGCCAGCTCACTTTCTGATCCTGAAAACAGTGGAACCATTTGTGAGTATAGCTCATAATGATGAGAGCAAGGAGAAGATAGCATAAAGTGGTTCTATAACTTACCTCCTTGTATTTATTAGTTGAGTTTGGGATTCCATTACCATCCCACCACTTTGGGGAGATATTAGAAGATTCATTCTCATTCCAATGAGCAGCAACCATTCCTATGATAGGTCTGTCCATAGGAGTTCTACCGAGACGGAAATTTTTGCCCGTTAAAGTTCCATCAGTTGGATCACCATCTTGAGCAGATTGTTTTGGCTTGAACCAAGATGATAAACTTGTTTCTTCCTTTAATTCTTGCAATGAAGATTCTTTCTCTTCAACTTCTGATTTAGATGTTGAAATTTCTGGCTGATCAAGTGAATCTTTAAGCTGACTTGTCAGTTGACCACTAGAATCATCTTGCAGAGCGAAATTCTCAATTGGTTTTACGACTGGATGCACATATTGAGACCTAATCCTATTCTTCCCATTCGCTAGAACATCTAAGCTTGCAGGGAAAACTGTTCCAGGTGTTTGCATCTCATCAGAAAGTTTTAGTGGGGTTGGTCTAGGAGAAGGCTTTGATACACTCAAATCCCCCGGAGAATCAGATTTCCTTAAAATGTTGAGTGCATCTTCATATGAAGACCCTTTGGACGAAGATGTATCGAAGTCACAATCAAAGCGAACTGATTTGTTCTTGTATGGAATATTTGTAGCTAAAATAAAGTAGAAACTGAGTTAAAATATTATCAATTTAATCGTAATGAACCTTAGCTGATGTTATAGAACTCCCGGCCTTACCATCTTCAACAGAGCTGACAGATTTCCTTCCACTATTCTGCACATTGGATATACAACTACATGAAAGAAATGGAATTCAGCATAAATTAGCCATCATAAATTTGCGTATGAATTTGAAAGGCGTAAAAACGTGGTGGATAATTTAAAACGCCTTTCATCGATGGCACCATTTCCACAAACCTAGAAGAAAAAAAGGGCTATTGCATATAATTGTTTGCAAAGTCTTCTTTTTTACCTGTTTGAAAAAAACGTTTTTCATAAAAAATTTTATATTTTTAGCTTTTTTGGAGTTTTGAAAAATATTTTTGATAGAAATAGGTAAATAGATGTTTTTTTTAAAAGTATATTTAAAAAAAACAGTTTATAAAAAATTTAAAAAATCAGTTAATTAAATAAAAAAAATTCAAAATCCGTTTTTAGGACTCTAAACGGCAATCCCAAACACCCCGTTCACTATTTTCTTGAGTGAGAAAACAGTGAATAGAAAGAACAAAAACAATTTTCCCAGCAGATCAGAAACCAATCCTCAGGATTGTAGAATCCCCCCCAAAAAATTGAAAAGTTAAAAAAAAATAACTTCCATAGAGTTATTCTGAATAATAATATACATTTATCTTAATTGTTCGAGGATGATTAATAAGGATTAGAGGTTCAACCTGCTAGGTGTTTGTTCGGAAGAAAATGAACCATGTCTCAACTCCTCACAAATTTTAATGGGAGTAGGAGGTTGATCAATTTGCTTATCCAACTGAAATTTCTTGATAGATGTGTTGGGAAGCCATGAGTGGAAATCTGAAGATTCCGAATCTTTATTAGGAGGAGGTGAACCTTTTAGCTTATTCGACGCTTTCCGAATTTCAACAGGAGTCTTAGGTAATGTACCACAAGCCTTGAGAAATTTGGCCTGCAAGAGAAAAGTATACAACCAAAGAATAGATATATAAAACTACAGCAGTTGACCCCTTTCAGTGAGACCAAAGTTTAGTTATATTATCTACAAGACTGCAGAATGAAATACCAATTACCAAATAATGACTGTCAGCAACAAACACAATAACAAAGGTTAACGGAAATTTTAACGAGTTCAGAATACATTATCATCTCATAGTTAAATTAAGTCGTTAGGTGATATGCTGGATCAAATTCTAGCAATAGCTGATAACATTTTTTTCTTTTTGATATATTGGAGTTACATAAGGTTTAAACCCTTAATCTAATGCATTACGAGAGTCAAAGACTATCACCAAACTACTTCCCTAAGACCAGGTATTAATACTATAATATACTGAAAATATATATGTTATAGGGAACAGCCCTAATCAAGAAAACTACTGAAAGCAACAAAACGATACATGCATTTTTTCAGCATTATCAGAATAAGTACAGGAAGTTCAAAAAGAAAAAAAAAATCTACAAAATTAACTCAATCACTTATATGCATACACTCAAACAAGCATGGGCTTCTTGTACGGATACATTAGATTCCAGCAATTAAATTAGGGATGGACACTAAAGCCACAAGGTTTGACAATCTATTGCTTTCATTTCACACAAGTTCTCTTTGATATAATGCGTACCTCATCCACCAGCTCCTTGTTGATTTCTGGAGATCCCGAACAATGATTCTTCCCGTCATTGTACACAAAATCATCCCTCTCTATTAGAAAGAGAAGAATACAATGAGCATCCGCAGAATTGGAAAAAAAAATTAAAAATAAAAAATAAAAAACATTATTTACCTTCTGATAAGAATAGAGTTGATAAACGATTTTTAGACACCACAGCTTCCTGATTGCAATTTTACGAAACAAACACGATAATTCAGCAACTTTATGATTTTCTAAGCAATCAAACAGATGATGCTCAACTAGAAAAATGTAAAAGTAATAGAAAAACATAAACAGGTAAAAGTTGCCTTTTCCCCTAAAATTTCAGTCTGCAAAAAGCGGTTTCATTAGAAAAAAAAAAAAAAGGGGGAAATTTCAAAGCAAGAAAACATGTGAGGAAAAGAAATAGAAATAGAAAACAGCGATACAGCTGGTTTAGATCGAACGGAACCGGAGACGAGGTGAGGGCGGCGGCGATCTTCTCTGGTACGGAAGCAGCCAAAGAAGCAGCCCATAGCTCTTGATACCGATCTGTCGAAGAATCTCAACACCGATCTGCAAATTATTCTTATATCTCGATTCAACAATTCGCATATCATATCATCGATCCACAAATTATTAGAATCTCCGTTTCTTCTTGTGGGCTCAAGCGAAGTTTGAACAGAGAGAGAGAGAGAGTTGTTGGGTCGTTTTTGAATTTTGAACTAATTAAACGAGGGAAAGACTGTGTGCCCCTCAAAATGAAAGAGAAACGTCTTTTAGGTTTCGGGTTCTTTGACAGTGTACAGATTGTGCTGTACACGCAATGTGATTGTGACACGTCATTAGCTTTTTAAGTTATTTTGGATTATAATAATAACATTCAAACAGCAAAATTAAGCAAGTACAAACCTCTCTAGTTAATTGGTGTATTTACTAAGAGGATTATGGGAATGTTTTTTTCCACATCCTTCTAATTCTCTTCCCATTTATTTTTTTTAAAGAGAATTGCTAAAAACTATTGAATACGAATTGATTCTATGTTCATGACAACATTTTGTAATATACCGATGATTGTAATATTATTTATTATATTTATTAGATAGAATATTATTTATCTGTCTGGATTACTTATACAAAAATAATAAATAATAATAAGATGATAGAAATAAAATGTTGTAATAAGATAATATAAAACCAAATATTTTAACAAAACGATGGAATAAAAAAATAAAACAAATAAAAAACTTAGTTATATGTAAAATATCTACTTATTTTATAAATAAATTGTTAAAAAGAAATGTAAATAAATGATTTCAAGTCAAGAATTGTCAAAAATCATCTCTTATTATTTAATAAATATGGATAGCAAGAAAAATAAATAAGGAAAAAATTAGAGAAAAAAAAAACTTGGATTTTTAATTTAAATTTTTCATTCTTCCCATTTGTAAATCAATAAGTATAAGTACTCTCAACACCTGAAATGAAAGATAGTAAAAGTATATTTTCTCCAGGTGAATTTCATCAACAGTCATCCAATTATATAACTCAAAATGTAACAATTAGGTACTTGAAAATAAATTGTAACTTATAACAACTGGGTGAATTTCATCTACAATTTTTCAATTATATAACTCATAACAACTCGGTATCTGAAAAATTATTTATAATACAAAAGTATCTCAATTATCTAACTTGTAATAATTAAATACCTGAAAGATTATTTGTAAAACAAAAGTACTTCAATTATATAAATTGTAACAATTCAATATTTTAAAAATTATTTGTAACACAAAAATATTTTAACTTTTATATTGTAACACAAAAGTACTTCAACTTTTATTTTATAACTAAATAGTACTTCCGTATTTGAATGTTAGTTTCTTTAGAACATTCATCTGCTTTTAGAATACTTAACAGCACTATCAAACACCTCTTAGTTTCTTTAACAGAAGTATAATATGAAATGTCCAGATAAATTTAATAAAAACAAAATTAGTTATAATACATAGTCAATAAAATTAAAATTTATCTGATGTGAATATTACATCTAATTTTATTTTTATTAAAATTTATTTGATATTGATATTTTATATCTCACTTATGTTAGGAAAACTAACATTCAAATACGGAAGTACTATTTAGTTATAAAATAAAAGTTGAGATACTTTTGTGTTACAAAATAAAAATTGAGGTATTTTTGTGTTACAAATAATTTTTAAGGTACTGAGTTATTACAATTTATATAATTGGGATACTTTTGTGTTACAAATAATTTTTCATGTACCGAGTTGTTACGAGTTATATAATTAAAAAATCATAGGTAAAATTCATCCATTTTCTCTTGGTAGAGATTTCTATTTTGAGTTCGGGATATGGAACATCTAATCAATCTATTCGACACAAATTCAGATTATTAACTAGTTAAAATAAAAAAAAAATTAAGGACTCCGAATAATCATTTTGTTTTCTTTTCAACTAATTCATTTTAGCTCCTTAGAAAGATCGATTCCTTTATTTTCAGAAAGAAAAAGAAAAAAGATCAATTAGCATGCTTTTATATGTTATAACATTGCTTTCTAGAAAGCAAACCCACATCTAAATTTATCCTCATAGGACCTACATTTATCCAAATGCAATGATTTGATTATTGTTTTGAAGTTTTAGCCTTCATAGGACCTACATATCCAAATGCAATGATTTGATTATTCTTTTGAAGATTTTTTATTTTTTTTTTACGAAAACCTTTTCAGCTTTTAAATATCTTTTTAAATATCTTGTAGAAGCAAGTCATATTTAATATTGAATTTGAAAAAAGCGTTTTTGAAAAAAATTGTATTTTTAATTTTAAAAACTGTTTTTTTAGAAATAAAGAAATAGATATTTTTTTCAGAAGTAAGAAGTAAGTTTGAAAAAAATAGTTTACAAAAAATTAAAAAATCAGTCAATTAAATAAAAAAAACTCAAAATCTGCTTTTATAACTCTTAACAATAATTTTAAATATAACATATTAAGAATGATTTTAGTGTTTATATTGTTGCAGGAAGATGAATATAAACGCAGAAATTGATTTTAAGAGGTAAAAGAATGATTTTGTGAAGAAAAATGTTAATTCAATACTTCTTCTCAATATCAATTGCTACTCATAATATTTAATTTTCTTTGGAGGAATTATTGAAGTATGTTTATCCAACCATTTTATAAAATGAATTCTCCTTAGTCAAATCTAGAAGAAAACAGAATTTTGTTAATATTTTTTCAACCAAGTAAAATGAATATAACATTAGACATCGTTTTAAAAAAAAAAATTATTGTACACGTTCATTATTGTTTTTAATAAAAATGTAATTCTTTTTTTCAAATTATAACTTAAATTGAAAATATGAATACAAAAAAATTAATTTTTGTGTTTTGCTTTAAATATTTTATTTAATATTCTTTCGAAATTTTACCTAATATTTTACCTAAAATTTATCTAAAATTTACTCAATATTGACTTGCACTTACAATTACTAAATATTTGTGCAATGTTTACTTAATATTGACTTGCATTTACAAATATCAAATATTTACTCAATATTTACCATAAGTTCACCCAACATTTATCCAATTTTTATTCAAAATTTACCCAACATTTAACTAATATTTACTTAAAATTTATCCAACATTTAACGAACATTTACAGCATTTACCTTTTTTGTTTTTTTACAAAAGATATTAAACCTCATGTAAGATTTGTAACACCCACAATTTGGGCCTTAGAATTAATGTGGACCTTGAAGGGTATTTTGGTAATTAAAAGTAAGAATATCTAATGGATCTAATTGGCTTATAAATAAAAAAGTTTTTGACTAGAGTGTCACGATCAGGAGAGATATCCCGCTCGAGACATGGGGCTTCCCTGTTAGGATTCGCCTATGGACTGCACACTATAAATGTACATTTTTGCACCAATTTTCACACCTATCAGAAATCTAGCCTCCCTCTGCACACCCTAGACACTCTAAAAACACTCACATTCATTCTCCGTTGATTTCCCCTTGGTTTAACACAAGAAAACAAGGTTGAGTTTTGTTTCAACAAGATTTAACAAAGGTTTTGAGTAAGTTATTCAGAAAACACTACCCTAACGATTTACGGCAGATTAAAGGCCGAGTCTCTCTAACTGTTCTTGTATTTTCTTCTCTGATTAGTAAGTATTTGTGACCCTTAAAGCGTGTAATTGTATTAGTTCGTGGTTTGCAATTATGGTTTGGGGTTTTTCTTTGAATTAGGGTGTGGTTTTGGTAACCCTATATGAGCAATATGTTTAGCTCCTTTTTAATAGGTTTGTGACTTATAGAACGTGTTATTTCTGATAAGGAATATGCCGAAAGGTGGAAACGATCACCAAGGATGTGAGGAACATTGATAGTGAGGGTTTTACGACTCTATTGTTAGAGGTTTTTATATATAATCATATTTATTCGCTTTCTGGCTGCATGTTTGCTAGAGCCTAGGTAATTTGGATGATATGTCTCTGTTAAATGTCATGAATCTTGATTTGAATGGTTTGAAAGTGATGGTAGGGGTTAAGGACAAGGATTATTTAAGAATTTCATTTTCAAATTGGTATTCAATGAGTTAAACGGATTATGACATGTTTAAAATGGCAATGCAAACTGTTATTATGATCTATGGTGTTCTAGAAATTTGTATTGTACGTTGAAATCAAAAGAATTAAAGCTAACATGTGAAAACTGAAATTTTTATACTGGTATTGGGCCTTTTCAGGTCGTAAAAGGGGAGTCCCGATCAGGACTCACACGACCCTAGGCCTATATAGGCCGCGATGAGTAAGGCCAATGGCACTACGGCCGCAACGACATGCCTTAGCGTCCCAATGTATATATGTGACATACTCATATGTCAATGCATGTTATTGGACATGGTAATATTAGAAATATATATATACTCTGAGTATCATGATGTGATGTTGAGAAATATGAATATGATGTTAATGACATTATATACTATGTCATATTGTATGACATGAGATAAATGGACATGTATATAATGATACATGGATTATGATGTGATATATAATTAAGCTGTTATGCAATATCACGGAAATGTTATCTTAACCATATAATATGACTCATGCAATTATAAAGGAAAAAAACTTAAATGCCCTTACTCGTACTAGGATTGACTATATGATAGATGACAAGTTATTAAGGATGATTATGGTACCACATATTTATTCATACGTTTATTTACGGGCAAGGTAGCTACCGCTTTGAGAGTGCCCTTGGCCTGTTATGCTAGCAATTATTTATTTTTAAGTCAAGTTAGCTCCAACTCCAAGAGCGTACTTGACTCAGATACAGATTCACACAGTCATAGTTAGGTGGGTAGGGTGGCTTCAGCTCCAAGAGTGCCCATATTCACAACTCGTATCTAGTAGTCTAGTATAGAGTAATTAAGTAATTAATATGAAAAAATAGAAACAGGAAAATGTAATATAATGTGGAGAATAAGGAAAGGCTTCCGCTTATTGAGTATGTAGCTGTTATCAGTTAATGGAATGCTTGGCATGATTTTATGACTGTAAATAAAATGAATTGAGATATGAGATGAAGTGTTATATCATGACTTTCATGTAATGAATGATAGGATTTGAACATGTTTGATATGCATGATAGAATTTATATGATTATATATATCACTAAGCTTGGATAGCTTAGCATGTGGGTTTCCTGTATGCAGGTCTCGAGCCATAGGTAGAGTTGACACGAAGAAGCCGAGCCAGTTAGATCCAAAGTCAGCTCACATCTATGCATTTCTTTTCATATCATATATTTTGGGATAGAATTGGATTTTGTTTTAATTTGTATTTCGGTTTATGGATTGTAAGATTATTTTATCTTGGGCATATTTAGTCCTAGTTTTCAGATTTATGACTATGGCTTATTATATAAACATGGATACATGATATTATATTTATATGGATGTATGCTACCATGGATGATACAAAGGATGTTATTGTAATATGTGTTAACTGAAAAAAGTTTAAAGGATGTAACAGGATAATAACAAGTATGTGGTAGTACTCCCTTGTATAGCGGTTAAGCATGCTATATGGGAGGGTGTTACAAGATTCATATAAATATTGAGTGAATAATGTCTATATTTTATTTGAAAATTAAGAAAACATGTTACATATAAAAAATGACAAAAAGATAATAAACCTCAACTAGAACACCTTCTATGTGATAACAAAGTCTCACAAATGGAAAGTATACAAAAAAGAAAATGCGAAAATGCAAGAAAGTGGGGATGTAAATGAATCAGGATGCTCGTGAGTTATTCAGGTTTCAATTCGAAAAAAATTCGTTCAAATTTATTTGTTAATTTTAATGAGCTGAGCTCGAGGTCAAATCCAACTCGAAAACCTTTTCGAGCTCGAGCTCAATAATTTAGTTTATTAGCTGGCAAACATAATTGTTTAAAAGCTCGTGAATGTATTCATTTAGAAGCTTGCAAACGTGTTCGTTTAAAACTCATTTATATTATATTTTGTTATTAGGTTTGAACTCCAGCTTTTGTCATTATTAGTTAATGAGCCGAACTCAAGCTTTTGTCATTATTAGTTAATGAGCCTAGCTCAAGCTTTTGTCATTATTAGTTAAGAAGCCGAACTCGAGATAAGCTTATCAAGCATACTAAATGAGCTATTTACGAGCCAAGCTTAAGTGGCTCACGAACTTAATTTTTAAATAAGTCGAGCTCGAGCTGAACTTGATCCTATGACATATTTGAACGAACCAACCCCGAGCTCATTAATATTTAGTTTGGCTTGATTCGATTACATCCCTATGAGAAAGTAGAAGAAGAGAAAAAAAAATCAATCTAAAAACAAAATAATGAAAGAATGAAAATAAGAAGAAAACAACATTTACCTAATGTTTATCCAATATTTTTCTAAAGTTAACCACTGACGAAGGCATGTTATGGCCAAAGAGGGCCTATTCAAAAGTGTTAATAGTATAATGGTTAATTTGGAGTTCCTTTAAAATAAACCCTAATTTATCTTTTACTTTTGAACAACCTTCTTTTACTTTTTACTTCATTCTTTCTTCTCTTCAATCCTATCTTCAATTCTTCTCTTGTACTTACTCTTTTTCATCAAATCTCATTGAAGAAATCAACAATTAAGAATTTTAAGGTAAATTTTATATTAACACTTTGTGAATTTTTTTATAAGATTTGTTTTAAATTATGTATTGTGAACTTAATCTTGATCTTGTTTTTTCTCTCTCTTTTTTCCCACCCTTTTTAGCATCCCTTCATAAGTTAGTTATTGAATTTTTTTTATTGGTTCATATTTCATAGTTCCCCTACTAGTTAATATTAATTCTCTGGCATAGTTTTTTTCCTTTTTTGAATGAATTAAAGTGAAATTTACTGCTTACTATGAAATAGGATCTTCAGAATTGTTTGGTGGAGTAATGATTTTCTAGCAATATTTTTTATTACTGATGAAGTGTAAAGGGGATATGTTGGAAATAATATAATATTTGAAATCATTCTTTTCTTTCTAAAACTATATTTAAAATCATTTACTTTAATTTTTATAATTAATTCTAACAATGTTCAAACTGAAATTGAGCTATGAATAGTAAAGCATGAATTGAGTTATCACTAGCTATAGATAACGTAAAGAGTCAATTTATTTATTGATAACCTTATGAAAGAAACAACTTTGTGGTTAAAAGTAAAAATTATTTATTTCAATTTATTTCTTATTTCTATTACTATTTGATTATTCATTGTTGATTATAGTTTATGTGAAATTGTTATCTTAAACTACTTTTGTTCACGATTTTTAATTTGTTTTATTTTTTTTTAGATAATGGAATGATATTATAAAAGAATATCACCTATTGTAGAGTCATCATCATTATCAGTCAATGCATCTACTATTTTTCAAGAATCATCAAAGCCAAACAATATTAAGGTTGATTTAGAAAATCTTCCAAGTGATCCAAGATTACAACCTAACATAATGAGTTATCCACCTAACTTAATCGAACAAGTTCATAGAGCTTAATTATTAAAAGATCCATATCAACCATGTGAGCATAATTTTCCTCAAAAGATAGATGGAAATCGAAAACGTAAATTTGTTGTATCTTGTTTGATGAATTCGAGAGTTGCTTACAGTATAGTATTACAAGAGATGTAGCATTTTGTTTATATTGTTATCTTTTTTCAATGGGGTGTGGTTAAAGAGGGCATGATGCTTTTGTATCTTAAGGATTCAATACTTGGCATGAGAAAGATAGATTGAGAGATCATGTTGGAAACCATAATAGTGATCATAATAAATGTAGATTGGCTTATCAAGATTTGATGAACCAAGCTCAATACATTGAAGTGTCATTTTCGAAAATGTTAGAATATTCAAAGATTGATTATAGTTGCAGATTAAATGCTTCAGTTGTTTACTTGTGCTATCTCATGATGCAAGGATTAGTTTTTTGAGTAAATGATGAATCTAAAAAATCATTGAACCAAGGAAATTTTATTGAGCGTTTAAAAGTTATTGCTTCATGTAATGAGGAAATCAATAATGTTGTATTGAAGAATGCCTTGGAAAATCTCAAACTTACTTCTCTTGATATTCAAAAGGATATTATAAATGCAGCTGCAATTGAGACAACAAATGTTATTATTAAGGATATTGGAAATGACATTTTCTCTATTCTAGTTGATGAGTGTCGGGAAGTATCAGTCAAAGTGCTATACGTTATGTAAATAAGAATGGATATGTCATGGAGCATTTTCTTAATCTTGTGCATGTTAATGATTCAGCTGCAACATCACTTGAGAAAAGGTATTGAGCCTTTGTTCTCCATTTATGGCTTGAGCATTTCTAGTTTGAGAGGTTAAGGTTGTGATGGAGCCAGCAACATGAGAGGTGAATTCAATGGGTTAAAAAGTTTGATATTGAAGAAGAATCCTACTGCTTAATATATCTATTGTTTTGCTCACCAACTCCAACTCACACTTGTGTTATTGCTAAAAAGCATACAAGTATTAGTTCTTTTTTCAATACTGTTACATGTTTATGCAATGTTGTTAAAGGCTCTTGTAAGTGCAGAGACACACATCGAGAGAAGCAAATAGAGAAGATTATTGAAGGGATTGCAAATGATGAAATTAAGACTGGAAAAGGATTAAATCAAGAAATGACATTGAAGTGACTAGGAGATACTAGTTGGAGTTCTTATTTTGGTACGCTCATTAACTTGATGCATTTATTTTCTTCTATTATTGATGTTCTTGAGTATGTTGGGGAGAATGGTAATGATGATGCACATAGGGCTGAAGCCATTGATTTGCTAGATATTGTGAATAGCTTTGAGTTTGTCTTTGTGTTACATCTTATGAGAAAAATTTTGAGAATTACACATGAACTATCACAAGTTCTACAAATGAAGGATCAAGATATTACTAATGCAATGAATCTTATTAAAGTATCAAAAGTTTTGTGCAAGCTATGAGGGATGATGGTTGAGAGACTTTATTAGCTAAAGTTTCCAAATTTTGTTGTAAACATGAGATAGTTATGCGAAATATGGAAGATGTGTATGTTGCTCGAGGTAGATTATGACATAGAACTGAAAAAATGGCTAATCTTCACCATTATCAATTTGAGTTATTTTATTCTATGATTTACATGCAAGCTCAAGAGCTAAATCATCGTTTTGATGAATTGAACACAGTTGCTTTTATGCATGACATGTTTTGATCCTAAAGATTTATTTTCTACATTTGATAAAGACAAGCTACTTCGCCTTGTATAATTTTATTCATCTGAATTTCCTACAATTACTATATATATGAACTTGAAAGTCAACTTGAAATATTTATTTTTGATGTGCATTTAGATGCAAATTTTTTTTAACTAGTAGGAATAGCATATCTTGCTCAGAAGATGGTTACCACAAGAAAATATATTATTTTTCCTTTAGTTTATTTGTTGGTTAAATTGTGATTGATCTTACCAATTGTGACTGCTATTGTTGAAATAGCTTTTTCAGCAATGAATATCATCAAGAGTAAACTACACAGCTGAATAGGAGATAGACTATTGAACGGTTGTTTGGTAAGTTACATCGAAAAAGATGTATTTCTAACTATTAGCAATAAAACTATTATGCAGTGATTTCAAAATATAAGAAATAGAAGAGAAATGTTTTGATGCAATAGAGTTAGATTATTAATTTTTTTAATATTGAGATGTAATGAAGCTAATTTATTAAATTTGTCAATATTGTTGCTGAGTTATAATTTTATTTTGGAATATATGTATGTTATTTTATATTTATAATTTTTTAATTGAACTCACTAACTAAAATTCCTGGCTCCATCACTAAAGTTAGCCCAATATTTATTTAAAATTTATCCAATATTTAACCAAAGTTTATCGACTATTTACCTTTTATTTTTTTTTGAAAAAAGTGATAAACCTCGAGTAAAATTCATACAAATATTAAGTGAATAATGTTTATATTTATTGAAAAAATAAAAATTTATATCAAATATAAAAATGACAAAAAAGTAATAAACCTCAACTCGAACACTTTCTTCACGTGATGAAAAAGTCCCAGACATGAAAAATATAAAAAGGGAAATGCAAAAATGAAGAAAATAGAGGAAGACAACAAAAAAATAAAATAAAAAATCAATTTACAGACAAAAGAAAGAATGGAAATAATATTTATACAATATATAATTAGTTAATATAAAATATTTATGTTAATGTTATTGTTGAATGCATAATGTAAGTATTTTCTTATAACGATCGGAATATTTTTTTTTTAAGGTAATTTTGAGATATATATTTAATTTTATAACTTTCAACAATGAATTACGAAGAGTAAAGCATAAAAAAGGGAAATGATTTTGTTTTATTAGAAAATGGAAAAATGATAAAAATTTTGATTAGGAAAAAAATGATGAAAATATATTGATCAAAGAAAAAACACATATTGTGCAATGGGTTAAGAGAAAATGTAGGAAGAAGATATAAGAGAAATTGAAATGCTACAAGAGAAATTGAAGATATAAGATAAAATGGTAAATTTGAAATTGAAAATTAAATAAAAAATGGCAAAACTAAAAAAGATATTTTGGTAAAAATAATAAAAGAAAATCTTATAGGTATTTTTTGAAATGAATTGTGATTATAAGTCATTTTGAGAAGATAATTCGGGTGGGTTCCACTACTCAGTTTTGGAAAAAAGATCAAGATATATGTTCCTTAAAATGAGAACTATGAATTAATGTATTCATATGCTCAAAATGGAAAATGTGTAAATACAAATTGAAGCTCAAAGTAAGCTCCTTACTAAGGAGATATAAAGAGAAAAAGCGAAAGCGTGAGCTGTTTGTCCTACATCACTAAAATGTAAAGTTAGATTTGTGTCTATATATTAAAATGTATTCTTACTTGGATAAAAAAGTAACATAAAAGGCTCTTTTTTGAGCATTCAGGTGCAGGAGGTGCAAATTCATGGTTCGGGATAAGCCAATGCTCGATATGCGTATACGAATGTCGGTCCAAAATCTCATGGTCCAAACAAAGCCTAATTTTTACATTTTTTTTTATTTTTGAAAATTGAAGCAACACTTCCGTGTTAATCCATACGACTAATAGTCTAGCATACCCGTGTGGATCTACACGGTCATGTGGATTCTACACACCCATATGGATCCGTATGGCCAGACCTTTGACACACCCGTGTCATTGTGCTGCAGTGTGTGCATAGCTAATCCACACTCCTGTTTTGATTGTGTTTTAGATTAGTCTTTTGAGCTCATTGTCTTTTGAAATTTCATTTTCTGATATTTTAAAAATTAATTTTACCATTATTTGAAAGTTACAAAAACATTATTAACATCATTTAAAAGAGATTAATCACATGTCTCTTCCATCTAGTATAAAAATTCATTACTATTGAAACAATAAAAATTTATACGTATTTAATAAAATTATATTAGTTTTTGTTTATATGTTAATTGATCATAAAGATTATTATCTATTTTTAATATAATTTATACTTAATATGTTAAATAATATATATATAACAATTAAAAATATATTTTTATAATATAAAAATAAATATTATTACTAATTTAACTATTATTAATAATTTTTCATATTTATTTATTTATTATACATAATCTATCGATGGAAAAAAATTAATTTGAAGAAATATGTATTAAATAATTAATAAAAAATAATTATTTTTTTCTTTTAAATATATATATTTTCAATTTCATATAAAATGTAGCATATGAAAGTATTTAATATAGTTTAATTGTAACACGACACTTTAAATCTAATTTTTTTTATTTGGCATTGTTAAAATATATTAGTACGTATGCATTTAGTTTTTTTTTTTTAAATAGAGCATTTTGTATATAAAAAAAAAAATCTTGTAGTTTCACTTCTATGCCAAAATAATGTTATTCTATTTTCTAACTTTTAAATATACATACTTTCATTTCCATATTCAATTCTATTCAAAATCAATCATGACTTCAATGTAACCCACCAAAAAGAGATTTGATTGATATTTTCATTTATAAAAATTGGAAAAAACCTCAATTTTAAGTCTTTTCGCCACTATCTACTAATAGTGATTGGTTTAGTACCTTTTATAGTAAGTGCAAATGGAAATGGAGTTTGAGAAGAAAAAGAAATGGAGTTTGAAAGGGGAAAGAAATGATAAGAAGGAAGGTGAGGTGGAAAATTTGGGTGATATGTAAATTTCATATAGATAATTGTTTGATGATGTGGATATACTATGTCTCTGTTAACTCAATTGATAGAAACTGAGTGAGGGAGTTTTGTGCTATAAAATCAAAGACAAAAGGGTTTTCTGTTGCAAATTAAAGTTGGAGCATTGAGTTGTTATACAGTAGAAAGTTTGAGAACCATTAGCGTAATTTACCATACAGTTTCACCACTGATGAAGCTGCTCAAAAAGAAAACTAGCCAAATTCTGACTGGTAGATAGGCGCCAAGCCAATTTTGATAAATTGAATGCTATGCTGACAGAGACACCAATATTGACACAACCTACTCTAGAGAAATATATATGGGATAATTTTCAGTAGTATATGATTCGCAATAGTAACTCAAATATAATTTATAATAAAATAACCATTTTTCTTTAATTTAGTAGCAAAAAGCCTCCTGTCGCCTGCAATTAATGTCAGCCGTAGTTAAATGATCTAATAAAATGCTGAAGTGGATATTATATGTGTAAAATATCTTTAAAAAAAGAAATGACGTGGTAAATAATGGTCCTATACTGTAAAAACTAATGAACTACAACCCCATCATCCTCTCTCCCCAACCATCTGGTCATTTGGTTATTCTCTCTTTCTCTCAACTTTTATTTTTCTCTACAGATTGTTCTCTCCGATGCCTACAATTGTTGATAAGTTGCAATCACATGAACGGAATTTCCATGGTTTACCCACCAAAATTGTGGTTTAGCTAAATAAATTGAGTGAGTTTAGTGTAAACTCTCGAAAATTATTGTCTTTTTTGATCGGCAGTAATAGGCCATCGTCGGCCCCGAAGACTCTTTTTTTAAGATGGTTTCTCTCCAACTTGGGGGAATCTACACCAAAGCACAGCTGTAGAAGGAGCTTGAAATGCTAGCTAGTTGCAGAATGTTCGGAAAGTGGATATCGAGGGGAAAACAAAACCATACAGAACCCTAGGCATTAGTATTTCCTTTTACTGAGAGTACTTGGTAGTCAGCAGATAAGTTTAGGTCGATAACGAAGGGAAGGGGGGCTGACATGGGCTCGGGCCACCTTAAGCCCCAAAAAAAATTATATACATAAATAGGGATTTAATCTAAATATTAAAAAAAATTCAACAAAATCCTTCAAAAATATATATTTTATCCTTCCAATCATATATAAAATTTCTTTTTACTCCAATCAAATTGTTCTAACTTCGTTTTCTAGTTTAGCTGAATTAATGTAGGGCTACTGTCGAAACCCATTGAAATGGATTCAAATATGATAGACAAGGAAATGGATTACTATTCTCTTTAGAACGTATGTTGCATTTTGCTATTTTTTTTTCTTTTAGTGGTTTGATTGATATCATATATGGCATTTTGGTTATTTGAAAACTGATATCTATTTCCATGGTTGGACTTTGTTTAATTCTTTGTTTGCCACGAAATTGAACTTTGAATATCAAAAGATGCCTGAAAAATTTGGGTCCATATCTCTGATTTTTTTTTTTTTGGTTTTAGATTTGTTAATCTATTCACCAATTAGTATTAATAAGCTAGTTTGTAGATTCTTTATGGATAAGGATATGGATAATGGAGTAAAGTTTTGTAGAGAAAAAGAAGAGTTGAGAAAGAATAATCAAATGACCAGATGGATGTAAGGTATAATGGTTGGATGGAGAGAGAGGATTATGGGGTTATTATGTTTGTTTTCTTATTCAACTAAAACCTTATTGAAATTATGGTGATTGCTTTCTATTTTGATCTTAATAATCAAATTAAATTAAATGTCACTGATATCTTTATTTAGTATTATTTTGATAGTGTTCAAAGTTTCAATACATTTGATTTTGACTTGCCCTATGAACAAGTCAAACATTTTATGAGGACATATAATTCCCGATCGGGACCAATATTTCCCACCCGTGACAAGGTTCCAGATCGAGAAATTTATGTCCAGCTCAAGAAAGGATACCCCTTGATTTGCCTGAGTTCCAGTAGCGAAAACAAACATAGACAAGCCTTGTCCTGCCTGAGAAATCTCTAGTCACGACCGGAAAAGATTGAGGTACGACCGAAAAATTTAAAAAGTCATAACCATTAGAAGGCACCTCTACTAAAGTGCGTTGTCATTTGAGAAGTCAAAACGGTCAAGGTTGACTAACCAAGGTTCCGATCGGAAAATGTTCGAAGTCAACAATCCAAAGTTTCTAATCAAGGCATCATTGAACAAGTTCCGATTGGAAAAATTAAGTCCTAACCGGAAAATTTGTATATTTGTATAGGAAGTAGCAATTGGATCTTTTAGCTAGCTAGACGATGTCACGTGTCAAATTAGGCCATTTTCCAATTGGGAAATCTACATTCCTAACTAGAAAACGGTATCTGCAGGCTGCATTGAATGCACTTATAAGATAATATTAGAAAGAGTTATGATACTCATTTGTAAGGGCTAATTAGTGGATAATCAGTATAAATATTTTACCAAAATGCTATTTAAGATATCAAACTACTTTCATTGAGCCAAAATTCTTCAAATTGGTTTTCTCAACTTTTATTCATTAATTCTTTGTAAAAGTTCAGGTGTTAGCCTTAAACACTTGGGTGTATCTTATAATTAGGTAGTGTGTGAGTCAAATTACAAACAATTAGTTGTTGTGTAAGCCATTAAAACATAAGAAAATTTTGAGTTGAGTGTTAATTTTGGGAAAACACATAGTTGTGAGTAAGTTAGCAAAACTTTTTTTGTAATCTAAGTTATTAGATTAGTAAATGTTCAATTGTGTTTGACATAAAATATAAGAATCAAATATAATTAACAACCATTAGTATTTAAATTAAATGTAACTTAATTATATAATAATTATAATTTGCTTGACAAGATTATTGTTATTATTTATTTAATAACGATAAAGTCCAATTATTAAAAATCATGTGCATCGGACTTGAATGATTGGGGATAAGAGGAACAAACAAAATGACCGTAATATATAACTGTTAATAATGGATAAATTAGTAGTTTGGAGGGATTAGAAGAATGATCATACATTATTTACTACCTCTATTTTATATATGACTCTTAATAATAAATAAATTAGTAATTTTTATATGAATTATCATGGTTATTAAAACCGGCCCGGCCCGGCTGGTTCGACCAGGAAAACTAGGAACCGGTGACTGGGCCGGTCGGTTTTGATGTATAAACCCAGTTAAGAATCAGACCGGGTGTAAAACCGGCCGGTTCGATGGTCGAACCGGGAACCGGATGACACGGCCAGTTTTTACCGGTTTAAACGGGTCCCAAAAAATGAAACGGCGTCGTTTCATTTAAAAAAATTTGCCCCCCCCCCCTAAAGAGTGAAATGGTGCCGTTTTAAAAAAAAAAAATCCCTAAAACTACCCAGCCTGACCCACCCCACCCCTGCAGAAACTCCTCCCTCCTCCTCGTGCCCCCATCCCCTGCAGCTGCTCGCCCTGGTCTCGTCGCTGCTCGTCGCCTACTGCTCGTCACCGTCTCCCTTCCACAGTTCCACGGTTGGTTTTTTTTTTAATTATTTATCTATCTTTTTATATTTTGTATTGATTAGAATTAGTTTAGTTTATAATAGTTTATATGATTTGTGTTTTAGTTTGTATCTTTTTATATTTTTTATGGATTAGTTT
>CATIWF010021896.1:0-16405 GCA_949630135.1 Balakata baccata | reverse complement strand
TTTTGTATCTAATATATATATATATATATATATATATATATATATATATATATATATATATATATATATATATATATATATATATATATATACGACAATAAAATGCAAAAACAAGATAACTTGAAATCATCTTATTTATGGCATTATCGCCCTGACCATATTAAGCTACACAAGAATGGTAGCTTAGGGTCATTTGATTATGAATCATATGACTCATGTGAATCTTGCTTATTAGGAAATATGACAAAATTACTCTTTAAGGGAAAGGGTGAACATGCCAATGAGCTATTACACCTAATACATTCAGATGTATGTGGTCTAATGTCCTTGCACACCAAAAGTTGTTATCCCTTCATTACCTTCATCGATGATCACTCACGATGTGGGTGTGTGTATCTTATGAGATACAAATTTAAAGCCTTTGAAAACTTCAAAAATTTCATAAATGAAGTATAGAAATAACTTGGCAAAAGTGTTAAAACACTTAGATAAGATCGAGGAGGTGAATCCTTGAGCCAAGAATTTCAAGGTTATCTTAGGGATAATGGAATATTATCCCAATACACTCCATCTTACATGCCACAACACAATGGTATGGTTGAAAGGAGAAACCAAACATTGTTAGACATAGTAAGGTCAATGATGAGCTTTATTAATATTATCGGAGTCTAAAATCGGGATTTAAAGGCTTCTAAAGAATTTAATTATGTAATGAGAGATTTAATTAAAAGATATAAAGTTGAAAAAAGTTATAAGAAAGAAGTAAAAGCTAAGGATTTAAATGGGTATTTGGCAAAAACAAGGAGGGACCAAAGGGACATATTTACCAAAGTATAAAAACTCTTCTTCTTCCTCATTAACATAAGCCCAAACCCTAACTTTTCCACCCAAATTCGTGCTCCCTCTTCACCTCTCCATTCTTCTATTTTGTTTCACTAAAAAAAAGCCAAAACTACTAAAAACTAAAAGAAAACCACTTATATAACCCAAAACCCTTTAGAAAAGTAGAAAGAAGGAATTGGAGCTAAAGAAGCCATTTTCTTGGAAAAGGAAGAAGCTAAACACCCAAATCCACCTTGTCTTTGGCAAAGGAAGAAGTAAATGAAGCTAAAAACCATATTTTCTTCTTCTTTTCTCTTGTTTTCTTCCATTTTTGTACTTAGTGGAGATCCATTTCATATGGGTTAGTTCTTTAGTCAAGCTATGGTTTTGAAGAGTTAAAACTCTTCCTTTTAGAATCTATATTAGTTAAAGAAGAAACTTGACATAGATTTTGTGTTAAAAGAGATAGTTTGATAGTTAAAGTTAGATTTATGTTTAAAGAGTAGAGTTATGCTACATATGTTTGTTCTTCGACCTAAAAGCGGCATGATGATATCTTGTTAAGTAATAGAGAGGGTGGTGGAAACCCCTAAAGGGAAGAGCAAGCTTGAGGGCTTAAGGTTTTTAAGGCTTCATTTAAGGTTAGTACATTTATGCATGTTTATTCCTAAACTCATACCATTTGCATTTTTGAAATGGTGGTGGTTGTTATGTCTTGAGATGATGATTGGTATGATGTTGATGTTGAAAATGATAATTATGATGATTTATGACTATTGAGAATGTTTATGAATTTAATCTAATTTTTGGTAAAGTATTGTATTTTGTGATGTTGCTGGAATTCTATGGAATAACTTTGATTCCTTTAGACATAAGTCATGTTATAGAACTCAGATTTGTATGAAACTAATTGGAAATAAAATTACAAACATAGACTAAAACTTTCATGAAGAACATGGATTCAAATTCTGTATTTAAATAGGCCAAAAATGGGCTAAAAAGTCTGACATGGTACTGTTCATAATATCCTGGGCAAATTTTCAGTGAACAACTTGTGGTTTTTGAGCTATAACTTATTTTATAAAATTTGGATTTATGTGATTCTTATTGTATATGAAAGCTAAGATATTAAGCTAAAACTTCTTAGAAGACTGTAAGGTTTAATTAAGTTCCTAAATAGGTGAGAAATGCATTCCAATATCATGGCTGGAATCTGCCTGGAAAGAAATATTAGGAATTTGGTCTCTTAAATATTGTGTGACATATATATATATATGCTAAATTGTTGGAATCTTCCTTCTTTGCACTTAATTATGTATTTTATATGAGGTTTGCAAGTCCTAATAAGGTAAATTATGACATACGACATTCAAGTATGGAATGAGATAAGATTATAACCTATCATGTTAAAAGAAATTATGAATATATATAATTGCTCATTTCTCTTACAAGGATAAGACTTAGGATAGATGGCATGCCATTTAGGGTTTTTTATGGTACTGTAGGAAACTTCTATATGATTTTTAATTATTGGACAAGGTGGCTTAAGCTCGGAGAGCACTCTTGTCCATTATGCTAGCAACTTAATCATGTTATGAAGTCAAGGTGGCTTAAATTCGAATAGCGCCCTTGACTCAAGTTCGTGATAAGCATAATTACAGGAATACACAGATAGGTGAACAAGGTGGCTTAAGTTGGAGAGTGCTCCTATTCACAACTCGTTATCTAGTTCGTCCAGTTTTGAGTAAATGAGCTATTGGCTTTTTAAATAAATTGAATAAAATGGAAATAACTGCTTGTTACATGATTGTGGAATGTTTAATAAATATATGGCACAAAATGTATAACGTCCCTACGTTCAGCTGATTACGAATAATTTATGGTTAATTATTAATATGATCGGTATATTCATTTTGATTGTCATATCATGTATATATGTACATAATTTAATGATATGAGACAAGTATGCTATATATGTTATTAAATGATTACATGATTTTGAGCATAATAAAAAAAAGAAATACGAAAAATAAATATATTATATCGGTTGAAAAGTATGGTTTATGTATATGATTATGTTCTATATCTAATATGATTATATATGTATTGATGCATGGTTGTATCATTTCAAATGTTAGTTTTATTACATGTTGAACATTATTTTGGTATGAGCATGGTATACATATGATATGTCATGCCATGGTTAGTATTAGGTTGCTTAGCGTGTGGACATTCCTACACACAGGTTTGGAGCCGATAGATAGAGGACGTTGATTGAAGAGATTAAGTATCATGACATTCTTTTTTTGTTTTTGTTATATGTCATATGGGATATGGGTAGTTAGTTTTGCACATGTCTATTGGATTAAAGAACATGTATTTATTTATGATAGAGTGTAAACACCGGGCTAGTTTAGCCCAAACTGGATTTATTTTATTGGATGAATGATAATTTTATGCATGATATAAGATATAGATTAATATGTTAATATGGTAACATGAAAAATATTTGTAAGAAAGGATGTTAAAAGATAATAATATAAGCAAAAGAAAAAGTTTTAATTTTTACAAGTTTTCAATAACGGAAAGTCTATAACACTTGCTTATATAGTTAGGTTAATCCTAATTATATAAGAGGGTGTTACAGAGTCCCTTCCAAGACAGTTGATACTACTACATACGAGGTATGGAAATGGAAGAAGCCTATTCTTTGTCACATGAAAGAATATGGTTATCCAACTTATATGAAGTAGACAATGTCAACTAAACTAGAGGCTAAGTCTGATCGATGTCTATTTGTGGGATATTCAAAAAGAACAAATGAATATCAATATTGTCACCCTAAAAGGTGTTTGTTTCAAGACATGCCATCTTCTTAGAGAAAGAGCTTCTTTTAAAAGGAGATAGTGGAAGTGAGATTGAACTTAAATAAGTTCAAAACCTGTTACTCATACAGATTAAGTAGTAGCTACACCTTCAGAAGCACAAGAGCTTTATAGATCTAGTCGGATACATTTTGCTCTTGAGAGATACAAATTTCTTATAAGTGAACATAATGATATTTTGCTCATTAAAGATGATGAGCCCATTAGCTACAAAAGAAGTTCAGAATAGTTCAGAATCTAATAAGTAGCTAAAAGCTATAAAGTCAGAAATGGATTCCATGTATGGAAACCAAGTATAGACTTTGGTTTACCTATTTAAAGGGATAAAACCCACAAGATGCAAGTGGTTCTTCAAGAAGAAGACCGACGTGGAGGTAACATAGTTACCTATAAGGCTAGGGTTGTAGTTAAAGTTATCATCAAAGGCAAGGAATTGACTATGATAAGACATTTTCTCTAGTAATCATGCTTAAATCCATTAGGATACTCCTAGCCGTCGCCGCTAATTATGATTTTAAGATATGACAAGTGAATAAGGAGACCACTTTCCTTAATGGAAACCATACCAAGAATATGTACATGACACAACTAGAGGGCTTCACATCTGAAGATGGTGAAAAGGTATTCAAGCTTCAAAGGTCCATTTATGGGTTACAACAAGCATCCTAGAGTTGGAACATCCTATCTGATGAGACATTCAAAGAGTTTCATTTCTTATGAAATTCGGATGAACCTTGTGTGTACAAGAAGATTAGTGGGAGTGCAATTATATTCCTTGTGTTGTATGTGAATGATATATTACTTATGGGAAATGACATCTCAATCCTTCAATCAGTTAAAATTTGGCTATCTAAGAATTTCTCCATGAAAGACCTTAGAGAAGTAACATTTATTTTGGGGATAAACATCTATAAAGATAAATCTAAAAGGTTGTTTGGTCTTTCACAGTCAAAATATATAGACAAGATGCTAAAGAGGTTTAACATGGAGCAGTCTAAGAGATGATTCATTCCCATGACTTATGAAATTACCCTCTCAAAATTTATGTGTCCAAAAGCATAAGATGAGAGGACTCACATGAGTATGATCCCATATGCTTCGGCTATAGGTTAATCATGTATGCTATGATATGTACAAGACCCAATGTATCATATGCTCTTAGTGTCACGAGCAGATACTAGTAAGGGTCATAGGGTGGCTGTTAAGAATATCATTAAGTACTTAAGTAGGACTACATATGTATTCTTGGTATATGGAGATGAAGAGCTTAACGATGCCAACTTCTAAATAGACAAGGATGATACAAAATCTCAGTCAAGATATTTGTTCATATTGAATAGTGGAGCAATCAGCTGGAGTAGTTCCAAACAGAAGACGACTGCTGATTCCACAATTTGAAGTGGAGTACATTGTAGCTTCCGAAGCGATTAAGGAAGCAGTTTGGATAAGAAAATTCATCACTGAACCTTAAATGGTTCCTAACATTGATGGTTCAATACATCTATACTATGACAACAATGGAGCCACTATGCAAGCAAAGAAGTCATGGTCTCATCAAAGGTCCAAACATATACTTAGAACATACTATGCAATTAGAGAAATCATTCAAAAGAATGATGTAAAAGTAAAAAGAGTGCCCATATATCAGAATATAGCTGATCCACTAACTAAGCCACTTCCCTAAAACAAGTATGATCCTTATGTTCTCACTTATGGTATTAAATATAAGGGCGGTTGGCTTTAGTGCCAATAGGAGTTTGTTAGAGAGGTGCCCTAAAGGCAATCACTTTTAGCACTTATTGTGCAAATTCATTTCAACAAATAACAGACATTTTCATTAATTTGATGTTTATTACATTTGTTAATTGATAAAATTTCTAATCATTTAATAAGTCCATGGTGCAAAATATAGCATGAAGGAAATCATGATTAATCATGATATTGACACTCCTATTATGTATAATTATATTTGTATCTAAATTATCCCTAGTCATAGGATCAACAAGATGAGACATTGTTGATCTGGACAGACTTGCACATGTTAAACTCCTTGATTAGTTCAAGCAGTAGATCTTATAAATTATAGTCATGAGATGTTTAGAATTAACATGTAGATGCTTACTAAAGTAGTCAAGTACATTGGATGACCTGCTATAAGGCCATCACATAGATCATCTATTCTGTATTAGTGATAGTCTCATCATATTAATGGTGCAAGTATTATTAGACTTGAGGTGCTCAAGGTTATCTTAGATACTAATACTGTACTTTGAATCTATTTCTTGTTGTTTCACTGAGGTCATTCATAAGGTGGCGATTGGACACAACTTGAGGCATTCAAAGATAGTTAGATATCCAATAAAGGATTTATCACTCCTGATTGAAGGAGAGTATACCCAAGGCGCCTTATGGAGATCATTATTCAAGAATCTCTGGCTAGAGTGGACATGTCATGAAGATAATTTTTAATGACATATCTAATAGAGTAATGAGTCTCAATGATAAGATTTAACATCAGTTGGACTAGGTGTGATGTAGTCAGTCTAGTGGGAGCTGACACAAAGTCTATGCTCTGAAGCGAGTAGGGTATAGTCTGGTGAAAGAATGAATTGCATGGATAATTATCTATAGAAATATTTGTACTCAAACCACAGACTTTTCAATCAATTAGGGGTCATGATGTGTTGTTAGATCTGTTTGAGATCAAGTATTGATCTAGGTGGCTGACATAATCGAGAATCTAATGGGACATATGCATTGAAGGTGTGAAGAAGTAAAATGGTCTTGAATAAGATCCAAAATGTATGAGAGAAATTCGGATCGGATGGTGTCATGAGTGCGGAAAAGTTTTGCGGGTGTGAAATCGTCACAGGGCACGTGACGCACGCAAGTGGTAGCATGCCAGCTAGCATATTGGTATGATGGCCTGCATACGGTCATATCAAGCGACACGCTCGTACATAGGCTTGTGGGCTGTATTGCTAAGCAACGACATAACTGTGTCAATCGACATAGGTGTGATAGAGGCTTGGGCATGCATACTAGCATGCCCATGTTAGGCGACACGAGTGTGCCACTGGACGTGTCCAGCAACGTGCGACATGTGTTGGTATGCCCATTAGCATGCTAGTGCGCTCATTAGGCACGCTGATGGTGTGCTAGCAACACCCAATCTGCCTATTTTCATAGGTTTCAAATTTTTAAAGGGTTTTTGGGTTGGAGTTAGACTCTAAACCCTATACTAATTTAAGAAAGTCAAATAAAAGGTATTTTTCTTCAGAAATACCTAAGCCACCACCAGAATTAAAGTATTAATTCTCCCAAATACTCTCTACACATAATTGTGCATTTTGCTACCACATAGTGTTCAATCAACGCATCCCTCTTAGGGTGAGTCTCTTTGTGCAGACTTCGTTAGAGGCATTCCATTTGGATTGCTGTTCTTTGAATAAGCAAGAAGGAAAAAAGGAACAAATCAAAGAAATCTAAAGGTAATCATCTTCAACCTCTAGAACGGTTAATTAATTTTGATGACTTCAGGTGATGTCGGTGTATAGGTTTTAAAATTTTTTATTTTTTCATTGTACTTGATGTATGATATACATATTAAAACCCAACAAATCTTTCCTTAAAGTGGGGAATTAATGTTAAAAATATAAGCTCAAGATTTGTTTCTTTATTGATTGATGTCTTAAAGATGAGATCCTTGAGCTTCAAAAGCACGCAGTTGGAGTGCTTTTTAGACGATAAGAACATGATATCAACTAGGGTTTTAGAGGCGCTGCATCCATTAATGCATACATTGAGGTTTGAATGTGAGCATTGGTTGAAAGAACACGATATGAAATTCTAAAGATTTGTCAAAATGCAGGGTTTTTATGTGTTTTACTGACTCATATGTTGATTCAATATTTCTTATCATTTTCTAAATACTATGCGCCCACATTGGGTTAAATAACCCTTTTTTTTCGTCAAAAGTTATTTTTGAAATAAAAATGTGAAGCTTGTGTATTTTATGATTAAAAAGTTTAGGTGATGTTATAATTGTAAAAAGAGTCAAAGCCTGTAATTCTTTGAATAATTCAGCCATTGATCAGCTACTCAAAAAACTTTCGTAACATAAATAATTAATACGAGAATATAATAATACCTTTCAACAAGCAGGGACAGATCTAAAGAGAGGGCAATGGGGCACTTGCCCTTATGACCCCTTAAAATATTTCTAAATCCTTTTGGTCCTTAGTAAAGTTTCTTGTATATATAGATTTTGCCTCCACTTAAAAAAGACAAACTTAATTTTATATATTTTATATAATAATTGTTGAAAACAATGTTATGAAAATTGGACTGACCGGTTTAATCAGAAAAATTAGAAACCGGCCACCAAACCGATTGGTTTTTAGGTAGAAAACTGGAGGGTATTGAACTGGGAAAAAAACTGGCGAATCGGCCAGTCAAACTGTGAACCGGCTGACCTGGCCGATTTTGACTGGTTTTTCGGGTTTTTTTATAATTTTTTACAAAAAAAAATTTATTTATTAAATTTGGTCCAATCTAGCTAACTCAACCGGTTCAACCAAAAAATTGACCCTAAAATTAGATAATTTAACCACAAACTAGTTAAATTGGTCAAAATAAATATATTTTTGAAAATTTAACATACTCTTATTTATAATATGCTATGTCATTTTACTTTTTTCTATGTGGGATTGTTCACTTTTTTTATATATATTTTTTTCTTATTTCTTTTTTATATTATTTTTCTTTACAATTTGAGATTTTTTATTAATTATATTTTCAAGTTATATGTTACCTTTACATTTAATAATTAATTAAATATTCAATTATGAAAATATAAGAAATATAATTTTTTTTAAATAATACAAAAAAGAGAATATGAAACATATTATATTAGTCGTGTATGCTAGGAATGAGTTCCAACAACTTATATTATATTTTTATTATATATGAGACATATTATATTTTATATGAGACGTTATATTTTATGAAAATGCTAAGTAGACCGGTTCGACTCTGGTTCAACTTTAAACCCGTGACCCGTTGGCTTTTCTGGTTCATTGATCGGGCTGGTTTTTACAACCTTGGTTGAAAAGAATACAAAGAGATATATTATTTTTTGGTCTTTCTTAATATATTAGTTATTTATTTGTTTTTGTTATGTTGCTTTTCATTTTAGAAGACCAATTATTAATTTTTGGCTAAATGTGTAAATTAGTCCCTAAATTATACCCTATGGAGTGAGTCATCTCTTTAACTTTAACTCAGTGTAAATAAGCTCTCAAACTTTAAATTTGGTGCGACTAGACCCCTTAACTAGAACGGTGAGCTAACTTGGTCTAATGAGAGATGACTCACTTCTTAAAATATAATTTATGAGCTAATTTGCACTGAGTTTAAATTTCGAGAGCTTATTTATACTGAGTAAAAAATGATAGAGTGACTTTTTATATGGACATTTACTTTAATATTATATAAGATATCTTGTTGAAGTCATCTTTTGAATAAGAATGTAATCGAGTCAAGTAGAGTCGATACAATGCAACACTCGAGCTTAACTCAATTAAAAAAACTCGAAACTTGAACTTGATCGAGTTTATTTTTTTAATTATTTAAAACTCGATTTGAAAAATATTCAAACTATTCAAATTTGATTGGACAAAACTCCAATCAACTAAAGATTTTAACAAATAATGTACTTAGCTCGAGTCGACTCAAAATCGATTTGAGTCAACTTAACTCAATTAAGTTTGAATATATTTAAATATTAAGGATCTAAAAAGTAATTTTATAAACAATAAAAAAAATTACTTGATTAAGCTTGTGAACTTTATGAGTTAGTTATTATGATACTCTAGCTCAACTCGATTAAATCCGAATTGAACTCAAGTAGCTTAGGTAATTTATTTGCACCCCTATTTCTAACTATAAAATTTATAAAATATTTTTTATATTTGAAAGTTTTATATTACTTACTAACATAATTTATTATATAATATTTGACATTTTTTTATATGTCGATTATCTTTATATAGTTTTTAATTTATTATTTATTAAATTAAATTTGCCCCACTAAAAATAAATTCTAGATGTTATGGCAGAGTAGAAGGGTTTTTTTTTTTTTACCCAGTAGAAAAGTTAATGACAGTGAATTATAATAAAAATGTTGGTACGTTTACCCATAAATGTTTCTTTTTTCTAAAGACCCATAAATAATTTTTAAAGAAACTATGAATTTTTAAATAGCAGCTTGCAGTCACGGGTAAATTGATTCAAGACATAAATTAGTAGTTTTTTTTTTCCCCTTTTGTCAGATGTACTCAAAAGTCAAGCTTTAAGATATAAATTAGGCAAATAATACAGCAATTTTAGATGAGGATATGTGACAAATATATAGCTTTGGCCACCTCATGTAGAAGACAATCTTTTTCAAGAAGATGGGCAATAACATGGCAATATCCAAAGTTAAATTGGGATTTTCGTTATTCTAACATGTTTAAGTTTGAGATCTCTAAGATCTAACCCACCTTTTTTCCATAAGTAATCCGAAGATGATTTTTTTGAAAAAAAAAAAAAAGATGAAGAAAATATATAAATTTGAGTAGCTTTTGAATTTCTTATTTACCAATACAAATAATTAATTGTAAGGCAATTGGCTGTAAATCTAAATTCACGTAAATGAGCCTTTTAATGAAATTGAAAAATAAATTCAAGAAAATGAAGGCAAATTTATTTGGAGCATAGCTGAATAATTTAGAGGGTAATAGGGTATGATTGAAATTCGATAGAATTGTTTAGTTGATTAAAAATTATTTTAATTAATATCGCTCCACATAAAACATATAAAACAAGGAGGCCCACTCCAACTCGTTGATTTCTGATGTAATATATTTTTTTTTCTCGTTCTTTAAATAATTTCAATTAGTATCTTGCCACTCAATTATTTAAATATTACGTGAGACAACTAAGAATTCTATTATCCATACGACAAATTTTATATATTGTTTTTTTAAATCAATCACCAAATTTTTTTTTCTATAATTATTTATATTGTTTTCAGGTTTATATTAATCCATTTTATCGAAAAAATTATTGACGAGGCATCATTGTATTTTTATATAACTTTATGTGATTGCTACTATTTCGAAAGAATATATATATATATATATAATTTCGTATTTTATTTTTGTTTGTTCTTCACATTAGTTTTATAATGAGTTTTTGGTTTATATAGTGTTTTTGGAAACATAATTTTTTTTTTTAACTTACTCATCCATATTAGTTTGTATTCACGTGGACATACCAATATATTTAGAGGGTAAAATACTGTTTTCTTTTTAAAATTTTAAATGTATTGTAAATTCATGATTCGAATTCGAAATTTTCTTAAAAGAAAAAAAAAAATCTTAAAAACTCATCTCATCAGTTAAGAGTTTGGAATTATTTTTTTTTAATATGGAGCTGTAAGTTTTAAATTTTAATCCATGTTGAAATTTTATAAATTAAAAAAAAAATCAAATTGAATGAGGCAAAAATATTTTTAGGAAATTGCAAGTAATTAACTCCGAAATTTCGAATGATGTAATTATCTCTTTATACTTGTTTTTCATTCTGATAGAATCTGTGAGATGGCATTCACTGGTAGAAAAAAATGAAATAGATGAGAAAACCCAAACAAGATTGGCAAATTGATTATATTTCGTCAAAAGATGATTTTGAGTAATCTTAAGAGGCAAACTACCATCATTTTCAGCATTAAAAGCCTTTAATTATTATAACTCACCAACTTTGATTCTCTCTCTCTATGGCAATCCGTGTTAACCTATCTTGTTTGTGTTATGTTTTGATATACCTATAATATGATAAAGGTCAATACAAATATGATACAATAACCTAATTATATCTAAAATTTGAACAGTTTGCTTAATAACAGATTAATACGATACGTTTAACATAATTAACCTATAAAATTAGTATAATATAATTTAGTTAATTTGTATATGAGTTATAATGTATCGGGTTAAACGTGTCAATATGATATAAATTATTAAGGGTTAAATATATATTTTTATGTTAGCAAGTCAATCTGAACATAACATGATAATTTTTGTGTCGTTATCGAATTGACACAATCATGTCATGAATAAGATAAAAATCAACGGTTTGTATCATGTTCTCGTGTATATATATATATATATATATATATATATATATATATATATATATATATATATATATATATATATATAATGTCGCATGCAAAATTCATGCATCAAGTTGATTGCAACCAAAAAAGTCAGTTTATTGGACAAAACCAGTGTTTGTTATGTCTCAACGAGTTGTTGGTATGTTTTTTTCGTGGACCTTACGCATAGAAAATATTGTAGGTGCATTGCAATTTTTTTCAATTTAATTTTGGAAATTTTTATTTTATCTATTTAGCTTTTGAATTCTAAATTTTGAATTTTTTTTTTGTTTTAAATATTCAGTAGGTAGATAAGAGGGTAAAGTGCTATTTTTCAAGTTTTAAAAATATTCCTATTCGAATTTAAAACTTATGATTAAAGCTAAATTTTGAATTTTTAAATGCAATTTAAGTTCTATAGGATAAGGAATAAAACAGGGCAGTGATAATCCGCATGTATTTTGACTAGATAGCAAGAAAACTTTTATGCATTGCCTAATTAAAACGGCTGCGTTAAAGTATTATTCTCAAAGAATTCAATTTTCTCATAAAGAGGCATTTGCTTATGCCGTATGGTGATGTAGAATATATATGCTTTGCATGATCGTAAAGATTATCTAATTATTTTAAAATTTCCTTTTTCTGGTTTTATGACTCAGATTTTTTTGTTTTTAAGATTTTATGACTCAGAAAGTAACTCAAAAAAAAAAAAAAAGATTATTATAAAATGCTCTTTATTTGTTTCGACAAAAGGCATGGAAACAAATGTGAAATGTTAGAGATAGTCATTTATCCTTTTGTGATAAAAAGATAATGAATTGAAAAAGGTAGGAATTGCTTTAGAAGAAAGATTCATGTAATAAAGTATATATGAATATTAATTTGTTGAAAATTTTGTGGAAGGAAAATTAACTAAAATTGAATTATTACTTATCTGTACCATTTTTGGTTAATATATTCGATATAGAAAAGGAAGGAAAATAGTTCCTGGCGTCCGTTTGAAGTATCACAATTATCTTTTGAATTTAACGAAGATTCTAAACCGAAAAAATAAAAAAATTTGAATTAAGATAAGATATGAATAATTAATTTCTTAAAATTGGTTTATATATATATATAAAACAAAAATCGTTTGATTGGAACAAATGGGACCCATGAGAATAGAGACGGAGCTACTATAGGGCCAAGGGGGCATTGGGCCCTGAAATTTTTAAATTCTTATATGCCCCAAAATTTTTGAAATTATTATAAGTATTTTAGTAAATTCTTTTTTTTTTTCAAAATTATATAATCTTATTGATTCAAACAAGCAATACACCGATAGAAATACAAATTTAAATCCACTAAAAATTAAAAGATAAAATAATAAAAAAATTCACAGTAATCATATTAATTACATAATAAATCAGATTAATACTTATCATTTTAATAATATTATCGTGACTATAATATCTATGATTCTAGTTTTATAACAAACTAATGATTATAATTTGATTTGTTATTTCTATCAAATTAAATATGTTTATTTGTTTGAATGGCCTATAAAAATAAAATACTGTAAAAAAACAACATAAAATAAAACGTCGCAATATGACGATGAAAACCAAACACTATAGCTAGATAATGAAATTACAAAGGCGAATTTTTGTGTAGAATGACAAAAAATCACCTCTTTGCTTAGTGAAGATTGGTGGCTAAGAGAGAAAATGAGTCTAGAGTTTTCTCCTATACCATATGATACTTAAGTAAATTCTAAGGCTTCTACTTTTCACTGTATTTTTGCTATATCTTGAATATTCTTTCTACATTTACTATTTTTTCATCAAATTCTCATAGAATAAATCCATATTTTAAAGTTTTAAGGTAAATTCTTTATATTTACACTTTGTAATTTTTATTGGATTTATTTTAATTATCAATTGTTATGTTAATAATTAGTAAGTAGAGATTTATTAATTTGTCTAAAATAAGAGAGAATTATAATAATGCATCTTTCTTATGTTCATGGCTTTTTGATTATTTATTATGAAAATAGTCATTGATTGTAGTTTATGTATAATTGTTACATTAAACTACTATTATTCATAATTTTTAATTTATTTTATTTTTTAAACAATGAAACAATATTATAAAAGAGATGAGTCACTACAACATTTAGTGAAATACTCAACTCATTTTTAGACAACGCTTCAAATAATATCCTAAAATATATACCATTAGCTATGTCTTTAACAAAATATCCGAAAAATTAGAGGTGCAAAAAAAATTCACGCCCAGAATTTGGTGGGAAACATTTGGAACGTTTTTCAATTGTAAGCGACAAAATAAATGTATCAGAAAAGATCTAGTTTTTAGGACTTTTTTTATAGTCTCTAAAACATATATTTAATTTGCAACGTTTTTTGTTTCATAGCTTTTAATCATTTACATATTAAAATATCTAATTTTATGTTTCTAGGACTAAAAAAATACGCTGGAAAAACAAAGCTATATATAAACAATATTTTCTGGTGTTTATTTATTTATTTATTTTTTAAATCTAATCACTTATTTTCTCTCTCTAACTTCTTTGGTTTTGCTGCACTGGAAACATTCCTTCTCTCAAATTCTTCTCTTCTATATGAATTTTGACCTTTTTTAAGTAGTCAAATGATGATTTGATATAAATTTATATATTTTCTAATTTTCTTATTTAAAATTTCTCAAATATAGTCTACATAGAGATAATAACTAAGGGACTATTTGGTTCCACCGTTTAGGACAACTAAGATCTTTTTCTTGTCCAATAATTGATCTATATGTGTTTGATAAACTTTTCTAATGTTTAGAGTCTCAAACTATTGCAATTGACAAGTTGAAGCTTTTTCTAAATAGTTGAGCTTTTTTAAATACAAAAACTAAATTATGCTTATATATTAAGAAGTAATAAATTTTGAATTCATTTTTTATTTAGCTACTCTTATATCATATGGTCTGTTTTTTTGATAATAATAATAATAATAATAATAATAATAATAATAATAATAATAATAATAATTATTATTATTATTATTATTATAAGTTAGTAATATATTATAATTTTTATTTATTTATTTGCATAATATAAACAAATATATATCTTGAATTAAATAAATAATATTTTAATTGGTAATTTTATATTATAATGGCAATAGCTTAATTATTTTAACCAAAGTATCAATCCACTACTAGCCATCCAACCACCAATCATCATACATCAACTATCATTTACATTTAACTGCTAAACTAAATGGGGCATAAATCATAATTTTAGTAACTTATTTAGTCTATACGTGTTGTAATTTATTATGAGTTAACTTAAATGTAGCAATATCTAGAATATATCAAAATAAATATTTTTACTGTAACACCCACTAGTTAGGGCCTAAAATATCATAAAAATATATTTACATAAATATCTTTTAAATGACCAAGGGTTTTGGGGCATGATATGGATAAAAAATGATGAATTAAGTGACTTGTGAGAGGGTCACGGTCGTGACTAATGGAGTTATGGGTGTGACCATCGTGGTAAGGCATTTTTAGCTTCACTGATAAGTATCACAGCTGTGACTGGTGGAGTCACAGGCGTGACACCCCTGATAGTTATATAAAATTCAAGTTTTTCAACAGAATTATAGAGGAAATAACACCCCAAACCCTATCCCCCCATCTCCAGACACTAGATGTAACACCTTATACCTATGGATATCACTTATACTTATATCATGTTGTCGTATATAGCATAGAATACGACATAGTCCTGTTTATAATGAGGGATAAATTTTTTTTTTTGAATCATATAACATTATCATTTTGCAACATTTGACAGCTCAGCTAAGCATCACATCCTGATTATAAACCTAATATATCACATATGTTAACAATTCAGATATTATGTTCAATTATTTCAGTTACAAAGGTTGAAGCCAAATACACATTTACACACTATTACATATTTACTAATTTATACATATGCGGATAGACAACCCAAATTACAAATGACATGTTCCTATACATATGTGCAATGCAAGGAGAGAGATTGATGAGGCTCAGCCGGTGACCTGTGATCCATGTCCTCTATATGGTATGCACCTCCAAATTAAGCTAATTAATCTTCTTTGCCTGAAAGATGATGCAATTTGATGAGTTGCAACTCAATAAAAATAATTAGCAAAAGCTTTCTAAAGTACTAAGTCAGTCACAATCATTCATACACATTTTGCATGTTATTCTATTTATCAATATCATATGAATATAAATAATATTAAATCATGTAAACATTTCATTTGCTTATACTTATGCTTATGTCATTTTCTTTTTGTTGTGACTAGGGTAAACAGACACTATCCCGGGTTTCCATGTGAACATTTGCATTTGCTAGCTAGCTTGATCATTTGTAACATTTGCACATTTGTTAGGCCATAGGCCTTTTCTTTTGCTTTTGAACATTTGTTTGGGCCATAGGTGAAGGGTT
>CATIWF010021875.1:0-36247 GCA_949630135.1 Balakata baccata | reverse complement strand
ATAATAAAAAATAGAAAAATTATATATATCCACATCTTAAACAAGGATTAAACTATATTTTAAAGATCAATTAAAAAAATTAACCTATCAAAATGGAAGAAAAGAGTATAATTTATTGGGGAAAAAAAAAAAACCATAATTTATTTCTTTCCATACCAGACCTTGAATGGAAGCTGTGCTTGCTGGAGAAAACATTTGCTATAAAAAACAAAGGAGTTGACTACGAAGATCAGTCCCAGTAAAGTTTTTTAGTCTTATCCATTACAAGACTAATCAATTGCTCATCTAATTTAATGCTTTTCCATTCTGATTCTTCCATTTCGTCATAAAACAGAAACAAATTCCTCCTTGATGCAGTGAATTGCTGTTTCTTACTTGGTCTTTTTGTGATCAAATGAAGATGAATTTGTTATTTTACGTGTTTCTGTTTCTGGGTATTGCAATTTCATGGGTGGAGTCCAAGTATATGGTCTATAATACTTCACAACGCATAGTTCCTGGTAAGCTCAATGTTCATTTGGTTGCTCACACCCATGATGATGTTGGTTGGTTGAAGACCGTTGATCAATACTATGTTGGCTCCAACAATTCAATTCAAGTAAATCCCGTTTTCTCTTTTTCTATATTCTTTATGGTCGACTGCATATGTAGTTGAGGATACGTAACGATGAAGATTTGATGGTTTTTGATGTTTAGGGTGCCTGTGTGCAAAATGTATTGGATTCTCTCATTCCTGCACTCTTGGCTGACAAGAATCGCAAATTCATTTATGTTGAGCAGGTAAAGTCTTTCCCTTTTGCCATATTTCTGATTTTAGTATAACTTCGTTTAGTCGCCGAGAAAATGATGGAGAAAGAAGCCAAAAGCCGTTATTCTGTCAATTATGTTCGACAATGGGAAAATTGAGTATATATGTGTTATTGCTGCGTTTAAGTTTTTAGCATTATAATCACCATTCACTAGTTCTCAAAGCTGCAAGGATTAGGTTCAATAAAATTCTGTTTCTGTGCCTTGGAAAGGCCTTGAAGCATAATAATCTGCAATTCTGCTGCAAGCATGCTATTAGTGCCATTTGAGTCGTCTGCTGCACAGGGACTGGATTCCCATATTATATAAGTATTTGTAACATAGATTGCTGAGTAGCCACTGTATTTTGTCACATGTAGTGTTCCTCCCTAGAAATCTTGTGCTATACGTATATATGAGTATAGTTCTTCTTTGATTTTGTAGGCATTTTTCCAGCGATGGTGGAGAAATCAGAGAGAGGCTGTGCAGAATATAGTCAAGCAACTTGTGAGCTCGGGTCAACTGGAATTCATGTAAAACACACTGTTACAGCTGCTGACCTCTATAGAATTAGATTTTTGAATATCAACTTTTGGGATCTGTTCTTCATTGTCATTTCATTTTTTATGGGGATGTTTTTCTGTTGCTTTGCTTAAAACTGTTTTTCTCTCTGTTGCAGAAATGGGGGCATGTGCATGCACGATGAGGCAGTAACTCATTATATTGACATGATTGACCAGA
Source organism: Balakata baccata (assembly GCA_949630135.1). Taxonomy (NCBI): domain Eukaryota; kingdom Viridiplantae; phylum Streptophyta; class Magnoliopsida; order Malpighiales; family Euphorbiaceae; genus Balakata; species Balakata baccata. The sequence goes on along the minus strand of CATIWF010021875.1, from coordinate 34,720 downwards.
CAACTCTTGGGCATCGATTCATTAAAAGGGATTTTGGTTTGACTCCGAGAATTGGTTGGCAAATAGACCCTTTCGGACATTCTGCTGTACAGGCTTATTTGTTGGGAGCTGAAGTACCTTCTCTATCTTTAACTTCAACCATATTTGCAAAGTTTGAAGATTTCTTCCCCACTTTTCTTAAGCTTCTGTAGTGGGCAACAGAATGATGCAATTACTCTGATGTAGGTGGGATTCGACTCTCTTTTCTTTGGCCGGATAGATTACCAAGATAGGGCTAAGCGTAAAAATGAGAAGAGTCTTGAGGTTGTCTGGAAAGGTTCTAAGAGTCTCGGTTCATCCACAGAGGTGAATAGAACAGATTGTCTTAGCTTTAAACAGATGTGCTAAGCTTCAACTTTTTTTTTTCCTTGAAACAATTTTTCCATGTCACCCTTAGTTTCACTTTTCACTGTTATAGATATTTGCTGGTGCATTCCCAGAAAACTATGAGCCTCCACCTGGTGGTTTCTACTTTGAAGTCAATGATCCAGGCCCTCCTGTTCAAGTAAACACAGCAATAAGTTGATTATCACAAGTATCTTGAATATTCACCAGTTTGCAAAATTAACATTATAAACATTGTCTTTTTGTCCATGGAGGATGACATCAATTTGTTTGATTACAATGTTCAAGAGCGAGTCAATGACTTTGTTGCTGCTGCTCTATCCCAGGTAATCTAGTCATGTTGGGACTTTCAATAGATTGTTACTTGATCAATCTCTACATTTGATCTGTATGTGTTTATTTATGTTGATGCTGAAACAAAGGCTCTCAATATGATGATTTATCTGCTCAATATAATCCCTATGGCTAAAAACAAATGTTATATAGATACCAAACCTTGATAGCAGAATGGTTATATCAAAGTTCTTTTGGATGCTGGAAATGCTTTTGACCTCATTTAGTAGGGTAGTGATGATGTGCATCTACCAAAATCTATTTTCCTTTGGTTTGGGTTTCCATGACCTATTAGAAAGTTCTTTAGAATTATGTTTCCTAAGTTTCATTTCTTTTAGAGGTGGGAATCTTATCTGTGTTGCATCATATATGAAATATTTAAGGGATGAAGAGTTTCACACTTATGTGCTGGAATTGTACAATATTCAGTATGCTGACAATTCCATCAATGCTACAACTTTTTATAATCTATTTACAGGACCTGTTCATGAGTTAAAGCTAACAGAGATTAATCCATTCTCAGGCTAATATTACTCGGACAAATCATATAATGTGGACCATGGGAACTGATTTTAAGTACCAGTATGCAGAGTCATGGTTCCGACAAATGGATAAGTTGATCCATTATGTTAACATGGTAAGCATTTTATAATAACTTCTTGGTTGGCTCTAGCTGATTATTAGTTGTTGTTGTCATCATCATTTGTTTCATCTTCATCTTATTTTTTCTGTACAACCTTTTTATGTCTCTGTATGTTCTCAAAATGGTGTTCATTGATAAGGAGTTGGTAAAATAGTTGCTCATTGGATCAATTTGCTCATCTGTACCATGTGACAAATCAAAACTAGATCATTTAAAAAACTGGTGAGAACCAGAAACTGATACTCACATTAGTTAAATGCACTGATGGTGTTGGAATCTTTTAAAGGCACATGTCTTGAGTCTTGACTATCATGGAAGCCTTGTTATTTCTATCACAAGGACTGTTTTGGTGGCCTTGTGGATTAGCAGTTGCAAATCAACAGTTGGGAGTAAAGGAAGGGTTATTAATCATTATGGACATTTTACCATCACTTCCGTATGGATTACTTTATTGTGGTAGAAATACATCTTCAATTTCTTTTTCTTGCGATTTTTGCAATCTAAATTTATGGATATTAAATTGTGTCCCATATGATTTTACAGTGTACCCATATCATCTCATTTATATTCTGAACACTATTGATTCCAAATGGTCTGGCTTGAAAATACTTTCTAGGATGGACGTGTCAATGCTCTTTATTCTACCCCATCCATATATACTGATGCAAAGCATGCTGCAAATGAGTCCTGGCCAGCAAAAATTGATGACTTCTTCCCGTGAGTGAACATCTGATGTCATTATTCAGTCTGTGGGTTGCTCCTCACTTTGCATTACTCTAAGACTTTGAGGTATTTAACATTCCAGTTATGCAGATCGAGCAAATGCTTATTGGACAGGATACTTTACTAGTAGACCAGCCTTGAAACGCTATGTCAGGATAATGAGCGGCTACTATCTGGTATCATTTTGTTTGAAGAATTATTTTATCATGCTTCGACAAAAAATTTTCAGGCTATGATCTTATATTCTTGTTGAAATCAGGCTGCAAGGCAACTAGAATTTTTTAAAGGGAGAAGTAATACAGGGCCAAACACAGACTCATTGGGAGATGCTATGGCAATTGCTCAGCATCATGATGCTGTTACTGGTACAGAAAAGCAACATGTGGCTAATGATTATGCAAAACGACTGTCAATAGGCTATACGGAGGTGAACATATGGTTTGACCACAACTTTGTGGCAACATGTGGCTAATGATTGAGTTACTTGTGTTTTTTATTTTATTTTAAATGTTAATCACTTACTCATCATCTTATGCAGGCTGAAAAAGTAGTGGCCTCTTCTATTTCTTGCTTAACTGAGTCAAAATTGCACAATGGATGTCAGAATCCAGCTATTAAATTTCAACAGGTAAACAGTCATGAGCTTTTAGCATTAATAGCCTACTTCTCCATGGGTTGTTTCTATTAATAAAAGATCATTCTGTTTCTTTTTGTTCTTGATAATCCCTTGTTTCATAGTCTTCTTCTTTCTCACTCATGTTGGAGGCATATTTAATGCTATGATAATATTTTATATCTTTTTATGTGGTTAATGTTAAGTAAATGGCATATGTTTGACATTAAGTTGGAACTCTCAAATACAGTCGTGGAATTTTAATCTTCTTTATCATAACTTCTTGAGTCATTTTCCATTAAAGGGTTTCTAATAATTTATTATTTGAAGATAAAGTTATGCGTTGGTTGCATGACTATTTTTTAACTGCTGTTAAAATTCAAGCTAAAATTACATAAAATCTTTCTTTCTATTCTCCCCTCCAGTGTCCACTTCTGAATATAAGTTACTGTCCTGCATCGGAAATTAACCATTTTCAAGGGAAAAACCTGGTAAGAAATATCTTACTACAAGCATCATTTTCTTATGTTGTAGGTAACATAGAAATTCCATTCCATTTTGAAATATTTCGTTTATATTATAGATTGTTGTGGTCTACAATTCTCTTGGATGGAAGAGAACTGATGTAATTCAAATTCCTGTGAGTACTTCATTCTGTCCTTTCTGTTCATTATCTTGAACTTCAATTTATAAGAATGATTTGGTTTATATCAAGATATTACATTTTATGGAACACCCCTTTCCTTTAACTTGTTATGATTTTACTAAATTTAAGTATATGGGTTGAGTTTCATTTATTGACTTTCTAGATTTAATTCACTGTAGGTTGTCGATGATGAAGTTACAGTATATGATTCTGCGGGAAAGGAAATTGAATCACAACTTCTTCCTCTAGCAGATGCATATGTGACCCTGAGGAACTCTTACGTTCAGGCATACTTGGGTAAACCACCAAAGGCTACACCCAAGTATCAGCTTGCATTTGCAGTCTCTGTTCCACCTTTTGGTTTCAGCACTTACACCATCTCAGGTGCCAAAAGCGCAGGTTGGTGAGATTGGTTTTATCCTTTGAAATTAAATCTTGCCAATCTGAACAATTTGAAGCCCATTTACTCTGATCATTGACATTAGTTTATCATTTTAATGTTTTCACTTCAAACCAGGTGCTTATCCAGCCAAATCAGCCGTGCACACATTTCAAAGAAGTGAGCAATCCACAATAGAAATTGGTCAGGGAAATTTGAAGCTTACTTTTTCTGCAGATGGAAGCCAAAAAACAAATTATATTAATAGAATAAGCTTGGTATGTATCAACTGAATCATTCTGCTCAATGTAGTATATGTTCTGTTTAAAGGATTAATAGTATTATTATTGTTTTTGTGAAGTTGTGCTTTAATAACTTCATTTAATGGCGTAAAATTATTTGTTTAGTTAATACATGCATTCTTACCATGTAAAGGTAGAGGAATTGGTCGAACAGTCATTCAGTTATTATGCTGCATATAATGGAACTGGAAATGATAAAGATTCGCAGGTATGTGTTATTTATGGATATAAGTTCCTCTTTATATATTTTCTTTCAGAAAACTTTCGACCTCATTTTAGTGTTATGATTAGATTATCTCCTTCCAAGTTTGAATATCATATTGTTTGTTTTTTCTCCATTAAGAATGATGGGGCATATATCTTCCGTCCAAATGGCACATTCCTCATAAATCCTGAAAGTCAGGTTTGTGATACCTTCTGAAATAATTCTTAACATGAACAAAAGTTGTAGTTCTTACTAATCTTGATTCAAAATTTCAGGTTCCTTTGACTGTTGTACGTGGACCTATAATAAATGAAGTACATCTACAAATAAATCATTGGATGTATCAGGTACCTTTCTTATGATATGGTTGTGTTCATATTTAATAATCAAAAATTTTTTTTCCATAAGTGCATTCATTTCTTACCTTGTACATGCTAATGCTAGGTGTAAAACTGAAATGGCAAATCTTGGTTTAAAAGTGAAATGATGAATCTTGAACATGTATTTCTGGTCAAACCTAAGTTTAACGCTTGATTGATGGCTGAAATTATAAAATTAACTTTTTTCCCGAAGTTTAGAAGGCCCATAGTTCCTAAATATATTAGCAAACTCTTGCTGTATAAATCATTATTGTTAACTGCTAATCGCCATTGGGAAAAAAAACATGTTCTTGACATGCAAGTTGCAGCTGCTCTGCCTGCTTGTGCAATTTCAGGGAATATGCAGGAGTGCAATTCTTTGGTTTTGGACAACTCGGTTTTCTGTGTGAGAATTTTTAGTTTTATATGACCCTTGATTAAAATTATCTTGTCCATGCATGCAGATCACCAGATTATACAAGGGGAGAGAGCATGTTGAAGTGGAATTTGTTGTAAGCTCACTGCATGGGGCTGCTTAACATTTAATTTTACTGAAGCAATTTAATTATTTGCTCTGCTGATAAAGTTTGTTACCAGGTTGGGCCTATACCCATTGATGATGGAATCGGCAAAGAAGTTGCAACACAAATTAAAACTACCTTGGCAACCCAAAAAACTTTCTACACAGATTCTAATGGACGTGATTTTATCAAAAGAGTAAGTTAAATTTGGGCTACTCTGTTTTGTACTAAATCTGCTCAGCAAAATTTTTTCTTAGATGGTCAGAACATTATGAGCTTAAAGTTTATTTTGTTATCAAAAATTTCCCCATGTTACTTAAAATAGGTGTTGATTATTTATATACAAGATGAATTCATAAAGATGGCAATTTACAAAATAAACATCATTTTAGATCAGACTGATTTTCTTTGTGATTATATTCATTTTTAAATTCAGTTTAAGCATCAAATTAACAAAAGATTTCACTTATCTGCAGATACGTGATTATAGATCAGACTGGGATCTGGAAGTAAACCAGCCAGCTGCTGGAAATTATTATCCAGTTTGTTTCTCTATCACCCTTTTGGAACAATTCTTGCACTAGAATTCAGTTCAATTTCACAAAAAAATTCTATATATTCTTCTATTAAAAAAAAATCAATTCAAATTGTTTCTAAAACAATTCATGTTTTGGAGATAAATTTTGAAGGTGATATAATTCGTTTGTATTATATAGTTTGAAATAATTGAAAAGTAAATAAATGTCCTCACAAAGAAAACAAAGTTACCTCCATTTTCGAAGATAATAAATTTACTTGAAATAGGAGTTTTTTGGATTTTTAACTGGGGATTTTTTTTTTAAAAGAATTGAGATCTTGTACAATGATGCCACTATTGGCATGATTTATATCTGTCCAAAAAATGAAAATTTTTTTGAGCTTAAAAATTTGAAATGTAGCAAGTAGAAACTTCCTAGAACGAGAATTTTCCATATATAATATGATATAGTTGATTTTATTTTTGGTCTTGCAACACACTCTGAAAGTAGCCTTTTTTGTTTTTGGCTAAAGCAAGGAAAGAATTGAGTGGAAATTTGATTTTCTTTCTGCTTATATTCCATTCTTCAAGTTCTGTAACGTACTTGTGCATTCAGATTAATCTTGGAATTTACACCCAAGATGACAAAACAGAGTTTTCAGTTCTGGTGGATCGACCTCTTGGAGGAGCTAGCTTAGTGGATGGACAAATAGAGCTGATGCTCCATCGGTAATGTTATCACCTTTCGGATGTTCAATTCAACCTGTCATGAGTTGAAACATCTGTTGGCTACCATCTTTAAAGATGCTCTTATTAGTTAAAAGGATGATCTTTTGGTCTTGTTTCATTTTGTTATCAGTTATTGAAGAGGAAAACATTTACAATCTGGCACCAAAATGATGCAGACCTTGTACTAAAGAAAGGTTATAAACATGAAAAGAAACCCACAAAAAATTATAAAATCAAAAGTATTCACTTAAATTTCCTCTATACTAAACTTGTATTAGTATGAGAGACTCTGCCAGTGAAAGTATGGAGAGGTCTCTTCTTTCCTTGAATTGCCCTCCTATTACATTTTCTCTGAAGTATCCGAATAGTAGTTTGTGGTATGCTGCAAGTTAAATTTACTATTTATAAGAGTGCATTTTACAGCATTACTCTTACAAAATTCGAGTGTATGAGATGGAGCAAACTTTGCCAGTCAAGGCATTATCTTATGTGCTTCTATAGCTTGACTAAAATGTAAATGGTGCAAGTCTTGTCTATCATTTTCATTGTGCAACATTCTGAGAATTATAATTATTTCTTCTTTTGTGATATAGGAGATTGCTGCTTGACGATTCTAGGGGTGTTGCAGAGGCTCTAAATGAAACAGTCTGTGTTCTTGATCATTGTGCGGGGTTGACGGTTAGCACATTTTACTCACTACGAAACTTAAGTGCTGCAATTTGCTAATTCTTCAGAAGAATTCTGGCTTTACAGTTCAAAAGAGTTTGATTGTTTTCTTTCTTAACAAATACTTTTCCTGGGTACTGAATGCCAAAGAGAAGCCTCAAACTCTCGGATTCATGTGAAATGAAACTATTGTTTTTGTTTTTCAATTATCAGTTATATGACATGCAATAAGTATACTGCATGATCTACATGCTTAAAGCACTCAAAGCCTACCTTAAATGACTGGTATTTGTTGCAGATCCAAGGAAAATATTTTTTCAGAATTGATCCTCTAGGAGAAGGTGCTAAGTGGCGTCGTTCTTTTGGCCAAGAGATATATTCACCACTCCTGCTGGCCTTTGCTGAAGAGGTGAATTAGGAGTAAACTGAATAAAGAGTCATTTGTCTTGTGAATTAAGAGTCATTTCTTCTTGCAGGATGGAAATAACTGGATGAGTTCTCATGTAACCTCTTTCTCTGGCATTGATTCCTCCTACAGTTTACCTGATAATGTTGCTGTTATAACTCTCCAGGTAGCTAGGGCTTCATTTTTGTGAAAGATTTTTCTTTTTATCTGTTCCTAATTGCCTTGGGTAGTTGAACTTGTAATGTTGCAATAAGGCATCTTTCAACATGTAAGTCACAGACAAGGGATGCCATAACCAGTCAACAACGAGCTGCATGGTGTTAGCCCTTTCTTTTTTTCTCATGTCATATGTCCATTTTTTTCTTCTAACAATCCTCTTTTTCCTTGGAATATACAGGAATTTGATGATGGAAAGGTTCTCCTTCGGTTAGCACATTTATATGAGGTTTCAATTCCTCTCCTGCTCTAATTTCACATGTTTTGAGTTTCCCATTTATTGATGATATCTCAGCAATCTGTCTCCAAATTTTATGCTTTCTGCCATATTCTCGTTTGAGTTGCATGCTATTGTCATCTGAATATAATTGGGCAAACAACTACCAAAATACTAGTGATCTTTGACCTCTTTCTAGGAATACCAATAATAGCAGCAATAAATAGCATTCCACTAAACTCTTAACAGGGAAATGGCTGTAAAGATCAGAGAAAATGCAAGCATTTCTTTAGTTTGGAATTCAATTTCTGGCAAATTTTCCTGAATATAAAATGATAAGTTGACTCTGCCGTATTTTGAAAATAAGCAGCAGCAACCTGCTGCTCTAAATGGTAGTGGTATCAATCCTTTTTGCACTAACTGAGATTTAGCCTGCACCGTCCTACTGAAGACTTATCTCTCCTGTGTGCATGAGCATACAGGATTAATTGTTTTCATTTATCTTTCATCAACTTGAATTTCCAACCTATGTGTTCTTTAAATTTCTGAACTTTTATTTGGTTGGCTTCATCAAATCATACACAGATTGGAGAAGACAAAGATCTTTCTGTAATGACGAGAGTAGAACTGAAGAAGCTGTTCCCTAGCAAGAAGGTAGAAGCAATGGCCTCCTGACACTTGACTTCAGTTTTTCTAATTATTTCTTGTAATATAATCTTTCCCTGCTCTACTCAGATTGGCCAAGTCACAGAAATGAGTCTATCTGCGAATCAAGAAAGGAAAGAAATGGAAAAGAAGAGACTTGTCTGGAAAGCCGAGAGCTCAGCAGGAGCAGGACGCGAAGCAGTGTTGAGGGGTGGACCGGTGGATCCTGCAAAATTGGTTGTGGAGCTTGCCCCTATGGAAATCCGTACCTTTGTCGTTGATTGGGAAAGCACAACACACCGTCACCATCTATTTGATGCCTAAACTAAAGTTCCACCAAGGAAATTCTTGCTACCTGGTGGACTGTATTTTGCTTCATCGTGTCATGGAATTGTTAGCTCACCATGAATCTGTATCATAAGTTAATGGCGGGTGTAATGTGATCACTTGGTGCGTTCCACTCTAATGGAAAGGAAATGTAGGAAATAAAAAGGGCTGGTTTTCTTTCTTGGCCCTTCAACTTCTGCCTTTATAGCATAAATTTGCGTTTGGGAAAATTACTATTTATTTAACATAATACATTAGTAACATAGAGGTTTGAAAAATATACTATTTGCTCAATATAGTTTGATATGATATATTAGTATTTTCCGAGATTTGAAAATTATATTATTTACCTCCAGAAAGTTTGATATATTACACTAGTATTCACTTACGAATTTGATTTATTGTACTAATATCTCATAAAATTTGACATATTGTAATAATATTTTCTGAACAAAAGAAAATATTTTTTTTTACTAACGAAAAAATGTATTAAAATTTAAGAGTAATATCAGTTATGTCAAACCCCAGATAAATAATAATTTTTCCATTTGCTTTTTGGAACTTCATTTTATAGCAGAAATATCCCTAAAATGTATATATGAAAGTTAAATCATTCTGCAAAAATAACTAGAATCCTAAGCGGCAGTTCAGAAGATAATATTTTGCAGATGTGTGTTTTTGGCTTATAGTTACAAGAGTATTCGCAAAAAAAATGTGTCATGCTTCCAACCACTCCAACTCTTGCACTACGCCCAAATCTCTCAACTTTGTCAAGAAATATCTCGTATAAGTATCCATCTGTGGTTTGTTCAATACATAATTCAGCATCCTTGTGGCAGTCGAAGGCCGTTAGACCCTACGACATCCGATAGTGTCTTTGCATACATATCTACTGCACTAATGGCTTCATGGGTTTCATTCAAGAATCTCCAACGAAAACCTTTATGAGTTTAGTGAAGTCTCCTGCTCTTTTACAGTTTGAACATGTTCCTGCTGGGAATCAACAACATGAATTATCTGTACGTTTCCAGAGCTATAATCATAGAGCTCTGTTCCTATTATTCTGTTTTTGTCGTTTGAAGGTTAATCAAAATAAAGTACGTACAGTTATTCCCCAAGTTCCCTTAAAAACTAAGCGACCGCTGTCGGTGCGTTTTGCCTTCAGAAGAAACGGCATCGTATAGGTCCCCTATGCTGAGTTGCTTGCTCTGGAGTTCGTCTCGTCTCGTCTCGTCTCGCTCTCTTCTCCGAGCATGGCGTCATCTTCCAATAAATAAACTATTATGTTTGCTAGTTTCTCTGACTCTGTTTCGCTAAGTGAGTGTGGGTTCTATGTAACGTTTGCTTTAGTTTACGAGCAGAGTGAATATGAGGCCTCATAAGAATTCATGCAGCAGCAGGAGACCTGCCGTTCTCCACCTGGTCTGCATTGCAGCATTTTTCTCTCTTCTCGTTTTCGCTATTCAATCCTCTTTCACAGGTCTTTTTTTTTTTTTTTTTTGATTCACTTTCTGATTACTTAAAACTCTAGATTTTCGGTTTAACTTTTCCGTCATCTTTCCAGGTGATCGTAACTCGGGTCTTTACAAAGAAGAAATTCTAATTTTGTCTGATTTCCAGTCCTCTGTTCAACAATGCGTGGTTAGCATTTATTTTTACTTGATTACTTGCATATCTAGTGCGATCTCCGTTTGCCTGTTAGATCCACATCCCTTGTATTCGTATTATAATCAATGAATTTGGAATCCAGTTCTAGATGCGTCTGATTCTTTGCAGTTCCGTTTGTTAAGGCTTTTGAACTGAAGTAAACTGCTTTAGTTGACCACATTATGTTGTTCTCCGGCCGTTGTTTATCGTTTAAGATATTGAATTTTTGAAAGTATTGCCGATCGGTGAGTTTTTAAATTTAAGCGTCATAAATGGTATTTAAATTTGGGGGTTCTGTGTCCTATAAGAGGAGCATTTGTAATACGTGCAATAGCTGTACTTGAAAACTTGTAATGCTTGTCTTCTTTGTTTCAATCTTAACTGCAAGTTAATTATAGGCGAACAGAGGGCTCGGTCTGACGGCACAAATCATTGACCACTGCAAGTTGACTCTCAAGTTTCCTGAAGGCACTAATAGCACTTGGGTCTGCTTCTCTGTGTCCATCTTTTTCAATTTTATCTTAAGAGAGCTTATTATACAAACGCTTATTGATTTTGAAAGCTGCTAATCTGAGTGTCCTTTCTTGGTCTCAGTATAATGAACAATTTAAAATTTATGAACCGCTGGAGTATCATTATGATGTTTGTGATGCAATTCTATTGTGGGAACAGGTTGGTGCCTTAGTGTTTTTTTGTTATTATTTTTTATCTTCATTAGGTGGAAATAAGCAATCTAATGTATCAAGAAATGCAGTATCGTAACATGACTACAGTTCTGACTAGAGAATACCTTGATGCTCGGCCAGATGGGTGGTTGGAGTATGCAGCAAAAAGGATAGCTCAATTGTATGATATTATTTGCCTGCTTTGTAATTTGCTTGTGCTATTCCTTGTTTTTGTCTGTCCCATATTCTGTCCCTGGAGAAGTTTTTAATGCAGGTAAGCTTATTTGAACTGATTTTATATGTTTGCAGGGGAGCCAATAAATGCTACAATCGGACTCTTTGTGAGGAACACCTTAACTTGATTCTGCCAGCAACACCACCTTTCCATCCCAGGCAATTTGACACTTGTGCTGTTGTTGGTAACTCGGGAGATCTTCTAAAAACAGAGTTTGGAGAAGAGATTGATAGTCATGATGCTGTCATACGAGACAATGAGGCTCCAGTTAATGAGGTAAACTGGCGAAACTTGGGCTAGATCATTCAAACATGAATGTGAGTTTTCCTAATACCACTCAATGCCCACCAGTACCTCCATTGTATTACTTGGATGGCAGGGGATGGGCTCATGAATTGTATAGTTTCCGAAGTCCTTTAATCAAATTTGTTATTTTCATTTTGAATATCTGATTTTGCAATTATATTTCAATGGAGTCATGTCAGCTATGTGCCACATTGTGGTCTTCTGCTGTTCTTTCTTTTGGACAGTGAAATGATTTTGTACGAGTTCTCATCATGTTTTCATTTATTATGTAGAAATATGCTAAGCACGTTGGGCTAAAGAGGGATTTCCGCCTTGTTGTTCGTGGTGCTGCTCGTAACATGGTTAAGATTCTCAACGGATCTAGTATGTTTTTATATCTGTTTGCCACTGCCTCTGAAATTGTAGCACTGATTCTTTCCTTCCTTTTCTTTTCTTGCTATTTAAACAACCAAAATTTTACAGGCTTAGTTTGACTGTAATGATCATCATGTTAGGCAATTGGAAAAGTTGATAAGTGCATTGATTTATAGGTTCAATATTGGCATATTAACTACCACTTTCTTTCTGTATTGTTGCTTTCTTCATTTCTTTGCAATACGTTTGTGGGATATCAAATGTCTGAAAACTTCTATGTCAAAGGCAAGCAATTTTAGTTCTTTATGTAGTTACTATTCTACCTTTATTCTTTAGCTTGCTCATGCAGTTTCAAAATGCAAGAACCTAGGGAGGCTTATTAGTTTAGGAAATAAATAAGAGCACAGAATTTTTTAGAAAACAAAGTATTTTCCTTCCCTACAAGGACAACATGGAGGGTTTTCTTCTTGTTTTTGCTTGAAAGAGGAGTATAATAATAGAAGGCTGATTGAATTCAGGTTTTAGTTTGTTTGAATTACAGTGGTATATATATCCTGTCTTTTTGGGTTTCAACTTCTCTTCTTCCATACTGTTCTCTGATCCTATGTTCCCTACTTAACATGGGTGCTTCTGTGATTTTATATGGTTTCATGCATTCAAAAAGCAATTATTATTGGCTTTTTTCTGCTGCAGCTGATGAAGTACTTATAATCAAAAGTGTGACCCACAGAGACTTTAATGCAATGATAAAGGTAAGCTACGGTATCTCAACCTCTCCGTTTTATTTGTAAATATGTAGATTTTTTAGTGGAGAAAACTATTCAATATGTTGCCTGAACAATGGTTGCCATTTGTCATCTACTAGATCATATGCATGCTCTGTAGATTTAACATCTCTTCATAGGCATCAAACGGATATAACCTTTGCCAGCTTTTCTAGCTGCTTCATTTCCTTGAGTGCATCTAACACAACTTGTAACATTTGTATTGCAGAGCATTCCAAATCCAGTTTACCTTTTCCAAGGAATTGTGCTTCGGAGAGGTGCCAAGGGAACTGGAATGAAATCTATTGAACTAGCACTTTCGATGTGTGACATTGTTGACATATATGGATTCACAGTTGATCCTGGCTACACTGAATGGTGTGTTTAATTCTCAAGTCTTTATTGCTGAATCATTATTTTATGTTTGTTCTTGTGCATGTGTCTAAATATTGACTTCACAATTGAACCTTTAATTTTCTTTTCTCGTGGTTGTTATATGTGATGTTTTCCGTAAGTAGCTACAAGCATGAGAATTAGGATGCATGATGTTAGGCATTTCAAATGTTCTCGTGTTATTTTTTATTTCTTACCTTACTATATATGCAGCAATTCAAATACGTTGATGTCTTCTTGTCTCCAATGCTATATAATCTGGCATAATAACATAAAGTTTCTCTTTTTTGTTCATGGAATATTGAATGCTTCAATTTATCCCCTTCTTTGTCTAAATATTATTCTGATATTTCTTGTAGGACACGATACTTTTCTACTCCCAGGAAAGGGCACAATCCACTTCAAGGACGTGCATATTATCAGCTCCTAGAGTGCCTTGGTGTATGACTCTATGCTCTCTTACTGAGAAAGATTGTGCAATTTCCGAACTTCAAGTTAACTTTTGTACTAAGCTTTACATCTTCACTATATTTTATTGGTTCTATTTTTCAGGTTATTAGGATACATTCTCCCATGAGAGCTGAGAGGAAACAAGACTGGTCAGATGTTCCCAGTCGAGAGATGATAAACAGAGCTCATGCTGCTGCCTTGCGCTTAAAGCGGGGGCATGAGCTGGGGCTGGGACAATTTGGAAGTTGTAAGGTGTGGGGCGATGTGGATCCTGACAGCAGTGGGCGCATTTCAGGATCTTCAGACATGAGTGATATGAGGCAGTACTCAAATTATAAAAAATGGGAGGTTATGCCGTTTGAAAGACTTAGAAAGGAAGCACGCGGTCACTATTTCCAGATGAAAGGTGTGTCTCTGTACAAAATGGATGGCAATAAATTGGATGATCTGGTATGTGTAAGGCACTCCTTGAAATCAGAGGTATGAGCAGCAGCTTACGTTGGTGCAATTGCATATATTGTCCTTAACTTATTAGCAAGCAGGCAGATCTCGGCTGGTTGTTATCAATTTGGCTTCAGACTAACATTGAGATTGGGGAATTGGATGATGTATCTGTTAAATATGATTTTTTGCCATTATTTAATCACTTAAGCAAAGTGATTAAATTTTTGTCAAATGGTCTTGAGGATAGTCATGAAATTTGACACCAACTGTAGCATTTCATGCACGTGCGAAGGAGAAATGTGACGAAATCCAAACATTAGTACACTGTTACTGAATCTCCGCTTCAACTTTATGTGCCAAGGAGATATATTTGTGGTAATTCAGTAGTCAAATCCTGCCTGCTTTTTGAGGAATCATGGAACTGCAAAAGAGAGAACCAGCAGGTGTGCGTATTCACCTTGCTTCATCTTTATACTGGTTATGGAGCATTTGATATATGAGTAATTATGTGGTGCACTTAGTGTAATTTCTTGATATATTGAATGCTTCAATGGATTTTAACATTCAAAGGGAGTTCTATGAAGCTTGGTTTGAGGCATGGGTCCTTGTGGAAAGGTTATTGTTTGAAAGTACCAATTTATTTATTATATAAAGAAATTTTGTCATATTCTGTATATGCTAGTTTCATTTATGGAATATATATATATATTGACATGTGTGCAAGCCAAATATAATCTTACTGACTAGAAAATGAAAAAGAAGAATCGTATTGCTTGACAGGCAAATAGAGACATTATACGAGCTATTATTGAACATAAATATCTCAAAGATGATAAAAGCAAAAAAAAAAAAATCTCCTAGATGATGGGAACCCGCTGAGATTTCTGCATCTCTTACATGTTCTCAAGAAGAAAAAGCAACCCTTATCCAAAACAGAAACCTAGATCCACAAATATCTTGCTCCTTTGCTCGCCTGTTCTATAAATTAAGAACCCACTCTCCGGTCTCTGTAGTGTATGCCATTGAAACATTCATCAGCGAAACTATCAAGATGCAGGCTGCCTTGAGTATTTCACCTCCTGTTCTCCCTTTAAACCCCTCCAACTCCAAGAATTTCTCTAAGCCCAACGTTTTTCCACCAAAGTTGCTAGCTTCCTCTGTTTCTCCTCGCAGCGGCAGCTCTGCAATCAAAGCAGCTGCTAATGTTGCCCATGAAACATCCACTGTTGATTACAGCTCTGTCATCTCGTAAGCTATTTTCTTATTCTTTATTTGATAATTGGTTATTAGAGTTTCTTGAAGCTAGGTCTTGTTTCAAACTTTTAAGTTTTTCCTTCTTCTTCAGTGTCTTTCCAGCAGAGGCATGCGAAACCATCGGCGGAGAAGCTTGTTTGGCTGACATATACCCAGAAGTAAAGCTCGAAAGGGAGGCCACAAGTGAAGCTAGAATTGCTGCAGAGTCCACTGAGAGAGAGTATCTTGAGTATAATGATGCAAAGACGTAATGATGCCTCCATAACCCGAAATTAGCCCCCTTTTTTTTCCTTAATTAGGTCAGTGGTTGAATTATGTTGGTTACTGATAAATGATGATACAATTCTGCAGGGTTTTCTGCGCAGAGGCTTGTGATGATCTCGGCGGGGAATTCTGTGGGCGTGAGTATCAGAGAGGAGTGTATTAGAAGCAGAAGAGAGAGAATTAATGTCCGATTAGTATGACCTTAATCATTTTGTACTTTATGTCACTACTAGTACTTGGGCTATGTAATTAATGCAATTTGCTTAGTTGTTGCATATTTCTTAAGCAGCTTTGTACTTCGAAGATTACTTAAAGAATCAAATATCAATTTTACCAATCTGGCAATCACCTTGTCAATATTTGACTGTTTCGGTTAACAGCTGACCGCCGCCGCCGAACTAAACAGATTTTTTGCACTCATTAACCATACTATATATTTTAGGATGTCAAGAATAAAATTATGCTAGATTAAAGTGATGTATTTTCTTAATATTTGTTAATTTCATATTTCTATTTTTAGAGAATATGATCTAAAGAAAAAAAAAAAAAGAATTGTATTTAACCTATAAGATACAAATCGTTTTGATTAATTATTAGTACAAGTATACTACCATAGGCATTAATTTACATATACTGTATAGAAATTTTAAATTATTTTATAGACAAAATTTATTTAAATTCAATTTAAAATGAATTAAATTAATAAATAATAATTAAATATCATACAAAAATTATTTTATTTACGTGACCTTTTATCATTTGATTTATTTTTAAGACGACTATTTTTTTTAAGTAACTTTTTAACACTAGCTATTTTATTCCATAATAGAAAGGAAATAATTTTAAAAATAATTAATTATTTTTATTTCTGAAATTGTTTTTATCTTTTATATAGATGATCATGAACTGAGTATTAAAAAATCAATTATGACTTAATATTTCTCTTTTATCATAAAAAGGAGTTTTAGTTTTTCACGAAATTTTTAGATAAATTAAGTCTATTGACATATATTTACACGTTGTATTCATATCAATTAATAAAAATAAAATAATTAAATATATATTATTAAATAATTGAATTAGTTTATAAATAATTAGGTAGAAAAAAACTCGATTTAAATATTTCTCGAAGCTTTGTTCAGCTTATAACTAACTCTATGCATGCCAATGAAAGAAAAATAGAGTTGGTAATTAATATGGGGGGCCGGCCTGTGTGCCCAAATTTTACTTTTGGCGGCGAAACCGACCGACCTGTACTGTAACCGCCATTTGCTAGTTCATATGAAATTTTCGTGCATAAGAAATCCAATAAAGAAACTTTCATCTCTTACGTCCTCTCATGCTCCCAAATACTCCGTCCAAAACGTCACAACCTTCATCGATGCCCGAATCATTAAAACGGGTTTCGACCCAAACACATCTCGCTCCAATTACCAGGTCAAGAACCTCCTTCAAAGAGGTCGGCTTTCTCAAGCACGCCACCTGTTCGATCAAATGCCTCATAAGAACACCGTCTCTACTAACATGATGATTTTGGGCTATATAAAAGCGGCCGATCTTTCAAGTGCTAGACAACTTTTTGATACTATGGTTGAACGTACTGCTGTTACGTGGACAATTTTGATCGGGGGATATTTGCAATTTGATCGGATCATGGAAGCTTTTAATCTTTTAGTATATATGTATAGGAGCTGCGCAAAGCCTGATTATGTGACCTTTGCAACTCTATTATCAGGATGCAATGACCTCAGTATGTTGAAAGAATTGTTTCAAATTCATTCTCATATTGTTAAGCTGGGCCATGACTCGGCTATCATGATTTGCAATTCGTTGATTGATTCTTATTGCAAAATGCATCGCTTAGATTTAGCTCATCAATTATATAAGGAAATGACTCAAAAGGATTCTGTTACTTATAATGCATTAATGACAGGGTTTGGAAAAGGAGGATTGAACGAAGAAGCAATCAAGCTCTTTGTGGAGATGCAAAATTTGGGCTTTGAGCCTTCTGATTTTACTTTACAAGCGGTTTTATGTGCTGGCATAGGGTTAGATGATGTAGCATTTGGCCAACAAGTCCACGGTTTTGCGGTGAAGAACAATCTTATATCGAATGTGTTCGTGGGGAATGCGTTACTTGATTTTTACTCCAAGCATGATTGTGTTAATGAAGCTTGGAAACTTTTTTGTAGGTTGCCAGAGTTGGATGGTGTTTCTTACAATGTGATGATCACTGCTTATTCATGGGATGGCCAATTCGAAGAATCTATTAATCTTTTAGGCGAGCTACAGTTCACAAATTTTGATAGGAGGAATTTTCCTTTTGCAACCTTGTTGAGTATAGCAGCGAATAAACTACACTTGAGAATGGGTCAGCAGCTTCATTCCCAGGCCATTGTCACAACAGCTGAATTGGAAGTTCTGGTAGCAAATTCTTTGGTTGACATGTATGCTAAGTGTGGAAGAACTGAAGATGCTGAAAGAATATTTGTAAAACTGAGCAGTAAAAGCACTGTTCCTTGGACAGCTATGATCTCTGCTAACATTCAGAAAGGACTTCTTGAAGAAGGCATGGAACTGTTCAATAAGATGCATAGAGCCAATGTGAGTCCTGACCAGGCTACTTTTGCTAGTGCTTTAAAAGCCTCTGCAAATTTGGCTTCAATATCATTAGGGAAGCAGCTACACTCATATATAATAAGATCAGGTTTCCTGTCGAATGTTTATTCAGGAAGTGCACTAGTGGACATGTATGCAAAATGTGGATCTGCAAAAGACGCAATTCAAACGTTCAAGGAGATGCCAGAAAGGAATGTAGTCTCTTGGAATGCACTGATATCAGCTTATGCTCAAAATGGTGATGGTAAGGCCACTCTTAAATCATTTGAAGAAATGGCTTCTTCAGGTTGTCGACCAGATTCTGTTAGCTTCCTTGGTGTTCTATCAGCCTGCAGCCACTGTGGACTGGTTGAAGAAGGATTGCAATACTTCAATTCCATGACAGAAGTCTATAAAATTGTTCCAAGGAGAGACCACTTTGCATCTATAGTTGATGTGCTATGCAGGAGCGCACGATTCAATGAGGCAGAGAAGTTGATGGCAGAAATGCCATATGAACCTGATGAGATTATGTGGTCATCAGTTTTGAACTCTTGTAGGATTCATAAGAACCGTGATTTGGCTGTGACAGCGGCAAACCAACTCTTCAATATAGAGAAGCTTAGGGATGCTGCTCCTTATATCACCATGTCCAATATCCTTGCAGCTGCAGGTGATTGGATCGGCGTTGGGGAGATAAAGAAGGCAATGAGGAAGCGAGGACTTAAGAAGGTTCCAGCCTATAGTTGGGTGGAAGTTAAACATAAGATCCATGTATTCTCATCAAACGATAAACGCCATCCGCAGAGGAAGGAAATCTTACTAAAACTAGATATGCTGGCAGAGCAAATGGAAAAGGAAGGATACATCCCAGATACAAGCTGTGCTCTTCACAATGTTGATGAGGACATCAAAATTGAATCGCTTAAATATCACAGCGAACGATTAGCAATAGCTTTTGCATTGATCAGCACGCCGGAGGGATCACCGATACTGGTTATGAAAAATTTGCGAGCCTGTACAGATTGCCATGCGGCGATCAAGCTGATTTCTAAAATTGTTGGAAGAGAGATTACAGTTAGGGATTCAAGCAGATTCCATCATTTCAGAGACGGGTTTTGCTCTTGTAGGGATTACTGGTAAGTAGTACCCTTCCCCAGTTATTGCATAACAGAGAAAATGATTTTGCAGGAAAACTTAAATTTACTCAGTTCAAGCACATACTGCTTGAAGTTCCTTTGTTGCAGTAAGAATATTCATTTTTCCCTGTCAAATTAAAAACCCAAGCAAAATTTCTGAAACAAAATCATGGAAGAACCCAAAAGCAACAACGATTGTAATTAAACAGCATAATTCTTAAATTACATTGAAGAAAAAGGCAAACTAAAAAAATCATTTGTTATGCTTGTTCTTATTTTTATTGACTACATCATCAGGAACAAGCTTGAGCAATTTCCTATCCTTAGATTTGGCAATCTTCTTCAATGTCTTGGGATTAGTGATCTTCTGCAACTTAGTCCCAGACCTCAATATGTTCTCCTGCTTCTTCTTCTCTCTCTCCTCTCTCTGCTTCCTCTTCTCCTCCTTATTCCTCTTTATCTCATCCTTCAACTCGTTCATCCTCCCCCTGTAAGCTCTCTTAATCTCCTTCTGCCGCTCTCTCTCCTCGAACGTTGTGCCCTTCCTGCTCACCAGCTTAGCCGACGCCCTCTGCTTCCTCACCTGCTTCCATTTCCGACCCGATACTCTCCCAGCTATCACGCCGTCGTAAGTTGGATTCCCAAACACCGGCTTGTCTGGATTATCTGACGACGGTACCGCCGACCGCTTCGCCGGCGGAGGAAGTGTCTCGCCGTCGATCTCCATGGATGCACCACCGCTTTCGACTGCGGCAGCCGATTGAGCTTCTCGTTTTCTCTTGTAAGTCTTGCCGCCAAACCCTTCGTCGAGGCATCGGAAATCAATTGTGCAAGCCATGACTTTGTTGCTGTATCACCAAACCCTACAAAGAAACGAAGTCGGATGACATTGAACTATTTATATGGAGCAGGGGCGCGGGTCATGGGTAAAAGTATGGGTTTTTCAGGTAACGAATGGGTTTCGAGTCTTTATGCTCTGGCCTGCTTATACATTGGGCTGGACGCATGCAAACATAATCAAGTTCAAGCACAATCCTAAATTGGTTAGGCTTACTGTTTATAATAATTTTTTTTTTTTCACAAAGGGTTGAATAGAAGATTCGAATTCTAGACTAGACCAGTAGCATTAAGTTAAAAATTTTTTGTTTATAATAATTTCTCTAACGCATAATAACTTGACATTATTAAATCTTGTCTTAGGATTGGATTAGGCATATATTACAAACAGAAGTGACCGTATCCATGCGAACTTGAAGGATCTTAAACCTCACTAATAGCAACTCATACAATTCTGGGGACCTTGCTAATAAATTTCCTAATTTTGAAGCGTTCTCCATTCATTTACCATTTGCAATTGAGACAATTGCTCGCCTCGCTTACGCTGTCAAATATGGTATAATTCTATTTGCCTTGCACCATGTTAGAAATTTGTGCAGGTCATTGTAATGAATTTGAATATATAATGCCGCACGAAAAATTTTCACTATGCAAAAATATAAAAGAGTACAACAAAATTTTAAAATTGCACAACATTTAAGTTGGTCAAAGACAATGAGGCTACAATATTAGTATTACATATTTTATTTAGCATTAGAGGACAAACCTCCTATGCTTAAGAAGAAAATCAGAAATTTGATTCACATTGAGACTAAAATGCCAATTGGGTTAAGAGATGAAAATCAATGTGATCATATTGATCAAGTTGAAGCAGAATGGTAGTCAGACATTCTCAATCTAATTCAGAGATGTCGGTTTCGAAGAATGTCTTGTGGAGAGACCGGACACACAGTTCTGCTTCTTCATCATTCACAATTAATGAGATATTAACCTACGTGGCAAAACCGAATCAGATAGTTCCTTGGTTACAATAAAATTCAGAAAAGAAAAATTCTCAACAACAGGACTTTTTATAAAGCACCAGATGCCCCAAACAAGAAGTCGCTCCTACACCCCAGAGCTAAGTTTCTGGTGGGATGGTGCTTATAATGCTGGGTTTTGAAGCTAAAAAATTTTAGAAGTGCAACACAAACTACAAGTAACAAAAAGCAAAGAAAACCAAAATAAATGGTGATACCTTAGATGCACTTTGTGATATCATCTGAACATTGACACCATTGGTTCGAAGAACATGGAATGCCTGCCATAGCAGCGATCCAGTAAGTAAACAAGAAGCACAAAAGCCAAGAACCATATTAAGGAGTGACAGAAGTAGGATAAGAAATGATGCACTATTAATTTCAGATGAAAGTGAGAAAGCATCAATCTCATATATGTTTAACTTAATATTCAATAACCTCAAGGCAACGAATCATATATGTCAAGTAATGGTTTGTTCTAGTTCACAATTATTCCTGCATTTATTAGCCTGCAGGAAATAGAACTCTTACGAAAAGATAAGCTCATAAATTTGCTCAGAATTTCAATTTGCACCCATCCATACAATCAAATCAAACTAAGAAATTTTATGTGTTTGAAAATGCTACAACCCATAGTATCTAATAAATAGACGGTTCTAATTACTATATGAAGCATGACTTCAATTGACCGAAGAATCAAGTTCACCTAAATGTTGACAATGTAGTATAGTGTGGAAGGGAACTAG
This sequence comes from Balakata baccata, assembly GCA_949630135.1. Lineage (NCBI taxonomy): Eukaryota > Viridiplantae > Streptophyta > Magnoliopsida > Malpighiales > Euphorbiaceae > Balakata > Balakata baccata. Next base: position 12,774 of record CATIWF010021875.1, on the reverse strand, counting down.
AATACCTTCTCTAATATCAAAGATGACCTTTGAACATTTCCTATTAGAGAAATTATTGATCTATGCTGAAGCAGATTGACTACAGCAATTTTCTCAAGCTCTTCAACAACATGGTCAAGTTCCTGGTTAAGAAAGATGCAATATTTAATGACATGATGTCAACAGTGACAACAAGAATTGCCAAATCCTCCTGCACAAGGCAATGCTAACACAGAGACTTCAAAAAAAAAAAAATTGTGTGCTTGCCTGCTGAATGAGTTCCCTGCTCCAGAGCTTTGATGGATCTAGTGTCAAGGAAATACTGACTTCACTAGTAGCTACAACATCCACTGATATGCCCAAATCTTCAAAGATTGCAAACACCTGCATGGACAAAATGTCGTATTTTATGAAATCCAGGCCACCAGTTGAGACAGATGATAAGAGGATCAAAATCAAATATTAGAAGCCTTCTTACCTTGGCAAGGAAGCCAAATTGACCAAGCATGCGAGTGCTAACAATGTCCAACATGGTAACATTACGTTTCAAAACAATGCTAGTCAACACTGCCTGAAATAAAGACAAGTAAAAAATAATGCAGTTTGAATTTGTCTAGAATAAATGTTGTTATTAAAGCAGTTTGAATTTGTCTACAAGAAATGTTGTTGCTTATTCTGATACAAACCTTGCTCATATCTCGTGCCTTGGTAATGAGAGTGCCAGGAGCATTTGGGTTGTATGAATTTTTAACCCTGACAGGAATATCACCCTCCCGAGCAGGTCTCATGGACAAGGGATGCAAGACCTGCATAAGGGCCAAGATAGACAAGGTTAGACAATTCATTCTTGAACGGGTTATTCATATCTCCATCGCATATCTATGCTAATTAACTACTTGGACTTCAGATCTTTTCATTTATCCAGCATAAAAGGAAAAGAACGAAAGAAAAAGAAACTCAGTGCATGGGTATGGGAGCTGCAAATCAACCAGATCAGAAGCTATAGAAACACAATACCTGTGCTCCAAAATAAGCAAGTTCAGATGCCTCTTCAAATGTAAGGTATGGCACAGGTTCTGCACGTGGATATATATTAGGATCACATGTCAAAACACCATCAACATCTTTCCACACCTGTCAGGCAGTAGAAACTTAAATCCTTCAATTTCTATCGGAATATGAGAACTGGTGCCGAAATATATTCCAGAGTATTGTATAACTTTGTCAATATATATGATTTCAAGAAAAAGAAAATGTATGCTGACAGTAGATGTAACATTTATATCACTGTTGAAATTGATAGAAAAGGGGTCTAATCTCACTCAAGAAAGAGAGAGAGTAAAGAAGAATTACGGGAAACAGAAAGAAAAAAAAGTTGCAGGCATTATATGTTTAACATTTACCTGAATCTCTCGCAAACCCAATGCTTTTCCAATAGTGGTGGCTGTCAAATCACTACCACCCCTACCCAATGTTGTAATGGCACAAGTTCTCCAACCCTATTTGAAATTGGGAGAAAAAATGATGGTTTGAATGTGCACTAAACTCCCATTTATAAAATGGCATTAATTTCACAAAGATTCTTAAGCAACTATTATGTCAACAGACCTTTCCAAGGAAGCCAGTAACAATTGGAATTGCAGAATCACTAACCCAATCCCCATATAACCTCTTTGCAACTGCTGGATAAGTTGCTTCCAAAATGTCTGCATTTGTGAAGTCATCTGTGGTGATAAAACCGATATCAAAGGCATCATACTGCGAAAGAGAAAAACAGTGTGTTATAATTGGCTGTCATGAGGAATGGCATTTGTCAATATGCAAGAAAGATTTCAAAAAGGTTCGGATCATAAAAAGAATCACAATTATTCAATATCAATTTTCAGCACTTGTTATCTGTAAATAAACTTCCATTCACTGCAATTCTCAACCTAAGAGAATGTAGTTACAGAAACTCTGGCTTCTGAACATGTTATAAGAGTGAGTCCACCAATAATGTGAAAAATAAATGAATAGATAAAGCAGCATCACAATCCAACTAACTATCATAATATAATTATCTAAATTTTTTTCTTTTGAGAGTAATTATACCCCTAAATGATCCACCAAAGTTTTCAAGCTGCTTTAAACAACATTTGCCTGCTTCTCTAAAATATGATCTGCGAAATTTAGGCTATTCCTTTCCTCAATAACAATCCAAATTGCAAAAAGTTATTATTCGAAAAAAGAATTCCCTGACATAATAAGATTTGCAAACTTAAACAATCAATGACAAAAAATTGTTCATAGTGAAAAAATAAAAATTTAAAATTTAAAAATATATATAGATAAGCCAACTTACTTGGCGGGCTTTTGCACCAATTTTATTCAAATATGCTGCAAAAATCCTTGTAGACATGCATTCCCCAAATGAAACTAGATAGTCTCTTGTCCGTGGAGTTAATTCTTTCATCATAGCAATTCCCTTCAGAAGCTGCTCCAATTCTTCAAGATGAGCTGCAAAAGGTCCAATCAACAATGTAAGTTGTTTTCTGCTCATACATGTGTAGAAGAAACATAAAGAAAACTCCATATAGTGAACTCATTTGACTCTACAACAATGTGTAAAGTAGTGGACCATGGAAGAAATTACAAAGCATAAAGGAACTTGCATAACTGCTGAGCTACAAAATGAGTTACGAATATTAATTTAGAAATAAGCAAAAAAAGAAAAAAAAACCTCACTTGCAATAATTGACCTGTCTACTTCCAGCTCATCTACGGTCCTGACAATATAATATAATGCACAGTGAGAAAATATAGGATGATAATTTGTGTTCTAAAGACAAAAGAGGAAAAAAGTTTATTGTTCTTACTTGAGATGCAATTCCTTAATAAAACTCAGCTCATCAATTGCGTCCACATTAGTAACACCACAACAAACTGCCTTTTCTCCAGCCTAATAACCAAGGAACAAATTCACAGTAAAGTCTTTTCTAGAGAAATCAATGAAGAACATCAATATAGACAAATGGTGAAGATGGAATGAAATCAGTGAAGAACATCAATATAGACAAATGGTGAAGATGGAATGATGTTTACCAGCAGAAGGTTGTTAGTTGTTTTTCCCATAGCAGACAGAACAACGACAGGCATCTCTTCTGGGAAGCTTAATATAAGGTCAGCAACTTCCCTTATCCTCTCAGCACAGGCCAATGACGACCCACCAAACTTCATCACACATGTAAATCGTTTCTCACATTCAGCATTACCCAAAAAAACATCATCAGTCTCGTTCCTCTCTAGCACATCAATGCTTCGTCCTTCAAAACTGACTTTTAAGACTCTACTCGTACAAGAAACTTTCAAACTTCTAAACAATCCAAAATTGGAGGCAATAGAATTTGGAAAACCAATTCGCTGTGACAATAAAGCGTTACAATGCGAGGCTCCCTTCGGGAAAACCGGGTAGACAACTTTACCACCACAAAATTGCAACGTAGTAGCCATGATAAATCAGAAAACTAAGCCGCCTAAGTTCAATTTAACAAGTTATTTCGACTAATGAATGAAATGGATTCACTTTCAGGAACTCGATCTGCACAATTTCCAAGGAGTAATCCAATCATTTTAATACAATCAGCAAGAAAAAGAAATATATTAAAAGAAAAGAAACGACAACTAATCAAAACAACAATAATTGGCAATTAACTGAGCTTAAAACAAAGCCAAATACATTAAAATAGAGAGATCAGTATCCAGTATTTCCCGTTCCATTTCCCTTTTTTGACCGGCTTCGGGAGAAAACAGTTATTCGTTGACAAAAGAAAAGGAAATGGAAAATGTGAAGAATTACCAGCAAAATAGAGATCCCAAACAAGAGATTCAAACGTAGGGTTTAAGGCTTAAGCAGATTTCGCAGTTCCTTCAGAGCTACAGAGAAAAAGCTTTGTTTGCGGCTCTGAAGGAATACGAGAGAAAGAAATGAAAGGAAATGAGATATTTAACATTGGTAAAAACAGGATGGCGCCTCTGTTTGGAAAAGCAAGTCGCTGTTTGTTTTTAGTTGTTTGTTAGTTTTCTTCTCTATTTTTGGGTAAAACCCTCTCTGGGGTTAACGCTGACGGTCGAGATTCGAGGTGTCCGAATCATGGGTTGGCTCAACACTGTGTCAGTGCGAATGGTTTTCGACGTTTGACTCGTGTGTTTAATCCACAAGTTAGAAATAATTCAAAAAATAAAAATTCAATGATAAAACAATTAAATAAACACTTATTAATTAAAAAATGTTTATTTTTTGCAACAGGAGGAGGCTTGATTAGGGATCATCTTCGTCGTTGGATGGGTGGCTTTGTCTCGAAACTGGGGGCTTGTCCTATCCAACAGGCAGAAGCTTGGGCTGTGCTTCAAGGAATTCAGTTGGCCATTCAGAAGGACTTTCACTCGGTAATTGTTGAATGTGACTACCAGGTTGTTGTTTCTATGGTTCAGGGGCTGTACCCAGTGAATGTGCAATGTCGTTTCCTGATTTCCCAAATCCAGAGTCTGGCTTCGAGCTTCCAATCCTTTCAAATCCGACGTATGTGAAGAGAGGCCAATTTTGCTGCTGATCGCTAATCCCACCTGCCCTATGATTGTCCCCTGGGCATCTGTTCTCTGGATAACCCTCCTCAAGGCATGAGCAGTGGGCTTCAACATGACATTTCTGGTGTAACTTATTTTATATAATTTTTTTTTTTCTTGTGAGCTTAGGTCGCCTTCTAGCACCAAAAGTAACTTTTATGTCAATTATCTGTCTTAATTCGATTGGCATTCTCGTTTATTAGAAATCTAAAAAGTTTCAAATTCCAATTTTATAACTAACATTTATTGATATTGATAAAAATTTATTATAAAGAGTAAATATAAAGGAATAACTATACATTATGTGGTCTAGAGCTTATTATGTCTCTTAATAAAAACTAATAATTTTTTTATAATTATATTTAATTTATAAATTGATATAATTATTTTTTAAAATTAACTTTTTTTAATCATAAATATGTACAGTACATATAAAATATATTAGAAAAAATGTATGTTTTTATTTTTATACAGATTAGAAATTTTTATTATGATTAAAATTATAAATTTAGTTTAATTTTTATATTATTTAAGAAATGAAATAATAATTCATATTTAATGATAAAAAGACGTGCCCATCATCCAAACCATACCGAAAGCTCGTTTATAATATCCTACTGCTACCAAAGCATTCAACAACTGCATGAATGTTGAAACTGAAAGTGGAGCCGCAAGCAAAAAGGAAAAGAGAACCTTAACATGTTTTATTCTGAAAGCAAAAGTTACTGGAGACGAACATAAATTTTTCCGTTGCATTTGAAGCATGTCTACTGATGATGATTTTACAACCTCAAAAACGCACCAGATGTATGATGACAGCATCTGATGCTACACTCCTTACCGATGGAAATTGGGACGCCAATTCCATTTACAGAGATCAGTCAGCTAGAGAACTACAATTAGTGCACAGCTATACAAACCGTGAGTTACATTATTCCATGAAAGCCAGCCGAATCAAGGAGTACTGCTTTGATTTGCTCCGGTAAGACGTCCTGACCTTCCCTGCATTGCTGATAACAAAGGACACAAAGATCATTCTTTTTACCAATCCAACACGCCTTTGACAAAAAAGAACCAGAAAATCAGATTTTGCCTCCTTCAAAACATTCCCGGTTGATTGTTTGAGACCAAGTAAATTTGAATATACTGCATTACAGATTACGTAGCATTTAAGGTGATTCAAGGTATTTCTGAGATTACGAGGCCCACAAGTTACAAGATGGACCGATTGCATTGGAGAAACTGTGACACAGTAATTGTAGTACACAAAGTAAGATGAGTTCATGGATTTTCCTATGATAAAAACTCTTGGTGGCAATCTAAGAATGGATATAGAACAAAATAAGACAAGAAAGAGCGAATCTTTCCTATCATGCCTCCACTAATATTCTAAATTAACTCATATCCACCAACCAAGAAATGTTTGCAGTCCAGCTCACCCAAGTACAAGTGCACACTATGCCTTTGTCACAAGCACAGGCATGCTTCACCAACTTTATTGTGACACTGTATGTAATCTTTTTGTTATGATTTTCTATCCTCATATGTAACAGCAATTCCGATGATTTAGAATTGTTCAAAAAACTTGTTATGCACTAAGCAGTACCAAATTTATAATTCTTTAAGAGTGAAGAAATAATAGTGCCTGCCTAGAATGAGGCCAAAATGTCACTACACCAATATTCAGGTCAAAATTGAAATTTATGTCCTGCTTAACGGCAAATAATAAAGATAAAGAAGCACACCTCAGCTCGAAACACATCCAGCGCAAAACCATTGAAACAACTGATGACAGCCTGCTGAATATCCAACCCAAGGTTGTCCAGAGCCCTCATAGTAGAGAGCAATAAACCTGGTCTGCGAGCACAAAACATATGAATGTTGACAGCCCTTCCTTCCCTTACCCTGACTTCAACCTGCAAAATTCCCCAACAAGGTCAAAAATTCCTCAGATATCAACCTTACATAACTACATAAGAAGTAAGAATTTTTCCTCTCCAGTAGTCCAGTGTTAATTAACTCATCTGCATTTCAAGAAGGGGCGTTTCTAGATCAACCTGGCAAGCATTTTAGAAAGCAACAAACCTAGGTCTATATCTATACCCCTATCTACATGTATCTCATGTCATGTCTGACATTAGTGCTTCACAGTCTGAAGCTTTGGTGAAACGCATCTCAATGCATGACACAATACAATGCAAAAATAATACAGAGCAAAAGGAGTTCCAATCAATTCACAAATAACCAGGACATTAAAGGATAAGCACCTAGAGATCCCATGATGATCTTTGCACAAATATGAGAACAGCCTACAAAGTCAAGCATTAGTGATTATATTCTAGGATCACTATCTTATGGTTCCTTGGCTGATACTTCCCACTGAACACTATAGAAGCACACGTCTATGCACGAAAAGAGCATGCAACATAAATGATCATTCACAAAAGCACACGTCCAAGAACTCATCTATTCTAAAGATTCATCAAGTTATTTTGGTTCCACAAATTTCAATTCTGAAATCGGACTAGCAAAAGTGCTGTCCTTTCACAGGCAAATTTAAAGAGCAGAAAATCAAGTAGTAATTGCTGTTCAAATATAATTTCTTAGCCACTAGTTATATGCAGGGCATAAATCAGAACAAAACTAGTGCTGTAATCTTAAGGTTTAATGGATCCTTCTCACTATTCATCCCTGCATTTAAGGTGTCAGTTATTGTTGCACTATCAAACTATATCAGCACCGACAACTAACCAGAAAAACAGGTAGGCTATACAAAAGTTTTTGCTAAAGTAACCCTCTTCTAGCAACAAGATAAGAGGATTTACCCTTGCAGGTTGATTTTTAGAACTTGGCAATGCGCTTGGGCATAGTTCTTCCTTCACACGGCATGGAAGGGTGTTAGTTGTTGGAGTCGAAGGATGGAAGCTTGCAGATGCAGGTAGTGAAGATCCAGGAGGGGTTGACTCCAATTCATTATGGAGATCATTGATCCTTTGCAGAAGCTCCTTTAAGTAATCAATGGCATCCCCAAGTATGGAAGCTCTATCCATCTGCGACCAAAACAAAGTTCTTCAGTCGGTATTATTATTTTTAATTTCAAGAAAGAGCATATTAAGCTCCAAATGCACCAAACAATACTGTACTTGGGGAACTGCAGAACCATACTTAAACGTAAACGGGTTGAACGTCTCGAAGTCCACATGTAGTATAATAACAACAATTAACTCGTCAGTCTCTGAAGACACAGAGGAGCAAATCTAAAAATATTATTTGTTTAGTTAAAAAGTATTCAAAATTTCCTAAATTCCCTAACTCACAAAATATTCCTTGCTTATTTTTATAATAGAACAATGATTGGCCTGATAAATAAGAACACAAGTTTGAATATAAAGTACACGAAATTCGGTTTGCCAACAAGAACCACGCATCCAAATTCAAAGATCCATGTATTAACTAGTAAAGAACATAAAGTAAAACTGGACCAATGAAAAGAAAAAAAAAATTAAGAAAAAGGTCTGAAAAGAACTAAACGAAAGTAAATGGATGAAAAGGACTTGAGAACTCAAGCACAAACCAAAAAGTAAAAATGTTGACCGCAATCCATTACCTTGCTAATCTTGGGGACAACAGATCTAAGCATGTAGAGCCTATCATTAAGCTTCTTCCTTCTCCTTCTCTCAGCCATCAAATTTTTTGCAGGCATTCCCTTCTTCTTCCCCTTTTGATCACCACAGCCTCCACCAGTCACGGTGCTATTGGCATTAGAATTGCTTCCACCATTATTCTTCATGCTATCTTCCAATTTACCATCTCCGATACGGTCATCAGAATCATAATTCAAACCTGAAACATCAAAGCTCCCTTCCTCAATTTCACCTTCTTCACTCGTCTTTCTCTTCCTTTCCAGAGGTCCCCAATTCCCTTCAAGTCCTCCATCATATCTCAGCCCTGATATTTCCAAGTTCCCCAATTTGTTCCCACTTTGCCTCAACGTAGCTCGCTTCTGAAACAAAGTTGGCGGTGAACCAACTCTAGGCAAAACCTCAAGTGGCCTCAAAACCTTAGCCCTGCTCAAAGACATAGCATTTGCTGAAGAACCATTAAAACCCTCAAGTCCAACATTACCGAATTCGCAACCTCCAACTGTGGCAGCACTATCATGCCGAGGGAGTAACTGGGAAGCTTGAAACTCAGACCCACTAAAACCAATCAAATTGGTAGCTTGATTTGGGTGGTATTGACCCAGAAATGCAGTTTCGCAGCCCAAATCGAAGCCATTATCAAAAGGGTTAGTAACATTGAGAAGGGAAGAGAAGCAAGATTTTGGAGGCAAAAAAGGCTGATGTGACTGTGAAGGGTCGAGAGTGAACGCCTGTGACGGAGAACAAGAAGAAGAATCCATAGGCTGAAAAAGAAAGCTTTCAGGGGTAGGATTAGAACAGAAAGAAAGGTCATGTTGATTCTGGAGAGCACGAAGGTATTGGTGAGACGATGGGTTAATATCAGAGTTAATATACCAGTCAGTCTCAAACATGTATTTGAAGGTAGTAGAAAGAGACCCATTGATCCCAAAATCATCTGCTTTAGGCTCAACTTGGTTATCATTATTGTGGTTTCTGGCCCATGAAGAGACAACATCTTCCTCTTCCTCCTCGATAGCTGCTGCTCCTCCCTCCATCCAAACAACGCCGTTGGCACCGAGAACCATGTCTGTCTGTCTCTCTCTCTCTCTATGGTATGGTGGTATCAGCTAACGGGTGGTGTTTTAGAGAGAGAAAATGAGAGAAAGAGAGAGAGAGGTACTAAAGGTTTTTGAGCAGAGGCGTCATGCTCTGTACCGTAAGGAAATGAATAGAAAACTAGATTTGAAGTTTAAACGCTTATGTACTATTTTTTTATTTATAATAATTTTCTTTTTCTTTTTATTAAACTGAAAATGAATGGAGAGCGCTGCCTCTGCAGGCTGCGTAGCTTATCTGCTTCCTTACCCGTCAAATTTCTCGTCGGTTAGATTTATTGATTAAACAAACTGACATTTAGTTAAGTGTATTGAAAAACATATAAAATTTTTATCAATTTATTACACTAGTAATTTTAAACCCTCTGGTTGCGGAAAATAACTATTTCTAAAAAATAGTTTTTTGAAAACTAAATTATTTTTTTGTTATTTAGTTGTATATATAAATTTTTTTAAAAAATATTTTTTTAGTATTTGATGTATTTTGAAAAATATTTTTTTTTCATATTAAAATATTTAAAACATTTCAAAATTTGATATTTTTAATTTATAACTATATATAAAAAAATTACATAAAATAATAATTTTAAAAAAAAATTCTGGTAATCGGCTGGTGGTGGTCGGAGCTCACTATAAGTAATTTTCAGTAGTTAATATATTAATTAGTTTTAGTATAAAAAATTTTATTTATACAAATATATTAAAATTCTGAATATGACTTCTCATTCTAAAAAAAAAGTTATTTTTCTAAAAAATGATTTTTTTTTTCTATTTGACTAATAAAATATTTTCCGTTAACCAATTTTTTTTTAATGTACTAAGCGCAGAAAAATGCAAAAAAGAAACAAACAGAGCCTAAAACTGTTTGATTTAACCAAAAAAAGTTCATTGGTTTCGTTAATTTTACTATTTAACTGAAATTCAATTGGCTAATATTTATTATTAAGTTTAATAATCTATTTTAAATTTAATAAGAAATTAATGATTAGTTTCAATAAGAAATTAATAAATTTTTTTTTGAAAACTAATAATTAATGAATTTAGTCATTTAGTTTGGGGAGGGTTGTGCAAGTTTAAAAATCTCTAAAATTATATTGAAATAATAATAATAGCTTAACTGCATCCTATAACTCCCGAAGATTAATAGTCCATTTTAAAAAAATATTAGTAATTTTAGTGTATAGTTTTAATTGACTGATTGAGAGATACTGTTTGGATTAAAAAAAATTTAAAATCCATTGATTTTATAAAATTTATGGATTTTAAATCAATAAAATCTAAAAATTTAATCGTTTAGTTTGACTATGAAATTTATAGATTGATGATATAATTTTTCTTATATTCATGTTTGATTCAATAATTACAATCTATAGATTTAACAATTAATTTTTAATTATACATTTTTATTAAATATTGAGAATTTATTATCAATTAAATATACTTAATCAAATTCACCATATACTTAAAAATTGAAAAAAAAAAATTGGTTATTTTAAAAGTTAGAAAATAATAAAAAATAAAGTTAATAGTACTCTCTTTATAAAATTATATAAACTAAGTTAAACTTTCAAATATAACATATTGATTATTAAAATAAAAAATTATTATACGTTATAATATCTAATTAGATTGATATAAACTAAAAGCCATTTTTTATAAATAATTTAATGTGCATAAATACTATATTGTGTAAAATAGTAATAATAAAGCTACAACAATTATTTGAAATTAAAAAAAATGATTTTTATTTTTTTTAGGGTTAAGGGAGTTTTAAAATATTATTAATTTATTATGGATAATCTTGAAATAAAAAAAGTTGGCAATAATCTATCATTGATAAAAAAAAAAAGTGGATTTTAAACTTTTTCATCTAATAAGTGGAAAATCAAATTCCTCAAAAATAAAAAATTTAAGTAGATGAACAATTTTCCAAAATTTATAAATTTTGATATTTTTTAAATAGTAAAACGATAAATTTAATAGAAATTTATAAATTATTTAAAATTCATCATCTAAGATATTTAGAGCCAAACATAGTCTAAGTTAAATATGGGACATTTCTTGTGTGTAATTTATTTGATATAGAAAGGTTGAATCATATAGCTATTTGCTTTTATCAGTATCACGAGAGGTGCAACCTTCCTAACAATTGATAGAATTTCCCCTCTCCATACGCTGCAGCCAAATTAATATAAAAGTTTCGTATTGGCGGTAATAAAGTGTTTTTTTTTTTTAATAATCAAACTAATTTCTTATAGAGTAATTTTTTATTTTTATAATTGGGTTTGGTTCATATTAATTTTAAAAATTTGTATTTTAATAATTTAATAATCTGATTTTGCAGCAGTATGTATGCCTTTAACGCCAACTCCAACCCTCTAATTAAAATATATGCATGGAGTTTCCGTTATAATTTTCTCAATCACCTTTTTCAAAAAAGTCAGTTGAAAATCGTCTACCTCGAACCCAAGTCTGGAAGGGAGATTTATATGTTACTGCCGCTGCGCTAAGCCTGTGGCGGAGAAGTTTTATATTTTATTGCATCAGAATTAGTTATAGTTTTAGAGACGAGTACTTACTGGAAAAAGTTGCTTTTGGGATAAACAATTTCAAGTTGCAAGCTTTACAAAGGAGGCAATGGTCTCGTCAGCATGCCATACTACAGTAGGAGTTAGCTGTCAACTGTCATGATCATGGGCTAACTCAGCTTCTTGCTCCACACCCTAATGTCCTATCCTATTAAACCCGTCAAAACCTTTTTTCTCTTTATCAACAAAAAGCTAATTTGCCGTTCGAATTTGATTTAAAAAAAAAAAAATCAAATTAAGTAAAATGAATATACAGTAATTAGTTGTCAACTCGAAAGTTAATTATAAATACAATAAATTCCATTATTGTGAAAGACAAGATTGAATTAAATTCAACTCCATTTTACTTGTATCAGAATTTTTTTTTTATTTAATCCGTATAGATCAACTAATAAGAAAGTATTAAATTTTATTTACCTGATATTTTTCATTAATTTTATTTATATAGATTTTGTGTATACCGAAAAAAAAAATTCCATTTTAAACCTCCGTTTGTTCTTGGAAAATAATATATTTCTGAAAAATATTTTTTTAGAAAATAATTTATTTTCTATTGTTTGGTTGTACATATAAAACTTTAAGAAAATTATTTTCTAGTGTTTGGTATATTTTAAGAAATATTATTTTTTTTTGCATATAAAAACTATTAAAATATTTAAAACATCTCAAAATTTGATATTTTTAATTTACAACTATATATAAAAGAAAATTATACAAAATAATAATTTAAAAAAAATTTCAGGTGATTGGCTCCAGTAATTGACTACTAGGCCGGAAGTACTGGGCCGGAAGTCACTGGAAGTGATTTTTAGTAGTTCATATATGAATTAATATATATATTTAGTTAATTTTAGTATAAAAAGATTT
>CATIWF010021873.1:0-24379 GCA_949630135.1 Balakata baccata | reverse complement strand
GGTTTGACATAATACATTAATACTCTCATAAGATTTGAAAATTATATTATTCATCCATTGAATATTTGAAATATTGCACTAATATTCCTTACAAATTTGATTTATTGTACTAATATCTATGAAGTTTGATATATCCCAATGAGTAAAAGAAAATACTTTTTTTTAATAATTATATAGTTTAACGAAAATAAAATAGATAAAACAAGTTGTATATTTTTCAAATCTCAAAAGAATATTAGTGTATTATATTAAATCACATATAGTAATTTTTCCTTAATTATGTGGTATACCAATGCTAATGTGTAATTATGTTATTAGTCTTATTGACCACGTTATCCACATATCATTCATACATCTAGTAATATTTAACACATTCAAATTATTGTGACCACATGTAATAAATTTTTAACTAATGAAGAGGCTAGGAGGATAAAAAAAAAGAAGGAGTTTAAGGAGATATATAGACCAAAAATCGTACGAGGAGGCTAAAAGGAGAAATTGAACAATTTCAAGGGGTTACATGTGACTTTTGCCATTTCTATTTTTACTCATTTGAATTTAAGATCTCATAAGTGTAATTATTATATAATAGAACTCTACTAAGCTAAGGCTTGTCTGAGCTTAGAGTCTAAGGCCATCTCTAACTCACAAGGAAGTGTTTGCATATCGGTTTAAGGCCATCTCTAACTCACAAGGAAGTGTTTGCATATCGGTATGGATCAAGTTAAATATAACATTCAATTCAATCTACAATTTACGGATTGAAAATTTTTCTATTCAATATAATCCACAAATATATAAAAATCAATCTAATCCAAACCATAATTGCAATTTGAATTAAATCGGTTTGTGGTTTTATTTTATTTTATTTTTTATATTTTTAAATAGTGATAATAATGTCTCATAAACATCTATAATATCAAAAAAATTTTAATTCACAACATAAACTACTTAATATCAAGTCATATTATAAAAATAATAGAAATTTTAATTACTTCTTTAAGTACTTTAAATTTTATATGGAATATATTTTTCAAATAATAAAGTGTATATTAGATACTAGATTAGCAGAAAAATTATGAATAACTTTAATGATGTTTGATTAATTCACTAGAATCATTTATGTTTTTTTTTTTTTACAATCCTCTAATAATATAGTTCAAGAAAAGAATATATGTGGTTGTTGAGAAATTAGACTGTAAGCCGATTGTAATTGTAATTTTAGTTGAATTAATTTAATTAACATAAAAATAATAATTAATAGGGTTTAAAATAGGGTTCAATGGTTAATAAGAAATTGAAAAATAAAGTGTATATCGTTTAATATATTACAATTATTTTGATAAAAAATATTTAATATAACTAAAATAAATAAATAAATAGATTAATTTATTATATAATTGTAATATGCTTATTATAAATTAGATTATTTTAAAATTGATTATACTTAAATTTTTTTACTAAATTATATATTAATATATAATTTAAATTTATTTCTTAATAAAATTAGAATAAATTATAAATATTAAAAAATATAATTGGTAATTATAAAAAAAAATAGATTCTAAGAATGAAACTGGCAATATTATATATATATATATGCGGATTGCAGATTGAAAAAAATATAAATCAATTCAATCCACTATATTTTTAAAAATGCAGTTTGATTGTAAATTGATTCGATTTGAAAGTTTATACAGTTTATGAACACTCCTAATCCACACCATTTTAGTTTGAAAGTTGTAAATAAAAGTATGTTGTTTATTTCTCACCAACCCAATACCATTTTGTACACTAAAAATGGGTGTAAACCATAGTAATGCACCATTTTTGGTGTTTCACGGTAGTAATACCATTTTACTGTAGTACTTTATAATTTTTTTTTTAATGGATTAAAGGAATATTGTAGAAGTTTTTTTTTTTTGTGTGTAAAAAATGATTTTATAGTTGAAGATATATTTGTTGTAGCTACTCCACTTTTGTGTAAAAATAATGTAAAAATAATATTGTAATACTATTTTGAATTGGAGATAGCGTAAAAAAAATTGTTGAGAACTTTACATCAAACAAGAATGAATTCAAATATTAATTTTAATGGGCATACTTTTATTTATGCAATAATTCATTAATGATAAAATAAGTGTTTTTAATAAATTCAATAAAAAAATTATGATAGATCAAAAGCAAATTTTAAAATGGAAGAAAAAATATATATAATGTATAATCACTTTCATATTTTGATTGATAATGGAGGCAAATGCCCCATTATCCCCATGTAAATTCATCCCTGGCGGCATATGAATATATAATGGAAGCGTTGCAGAAACTGAGGAACTCAAGGCACACAAGATCAATAAAAAATTATTAGGTAGATTGGATCTATCACGTTATATCTAAACCAATTTAACTGCATATGATATGCATTTAAATATTTTATTTTTAATGGTTGATGTGAAAATAAAAATAAAACAGTTAAATTAAAAATTATTAGGTAGATTAAATCTATCATATTATCTCTAAACCAATTTAATTACATAATAATATGTATTTAATTATTTTATTTTAAAAATAAAATAATTAAATACATATTATTGTATAATTAGATTGATCTAATAAACCTGATATATTTAAAAATTTCTCTAAAATCAATATAAAATGTTAAATTAGAAGAATACTACTAATATTTTCTTATATATTTTCCAACGTAAATTGATATACATAATTAGTTTTGATTAATTGAGAGATCGATCTTAATGATTTATTTGATATTAGCCATTTTTTTCTTAATAAAATAAATATCATGTTATTCTATAATAATTTTGCACACTTAAATAACATTATTAATCCAATAATAATAATAATCTTTCAGGATATAGATAGACCCTCTTTTTCTTTTTGGACTTTCATACTCCCTGTTATATCAAATAGCATTTTTACACACTTTTGCATATGGGAAAAGTTGCTAATTTTTCGGATAGATGGCATGGTGTCTCTGCATTGAATTTCATTCAAAAAGGAATCTTATAAAAATTGTATTGATTCTTTTAAAAGAAATACATGATTAACAAGACTGTTTAAACAGGCACATATCAACTAAATGACATTTCAGTAGCAATTGGGATTATGGATTTTTAATTCATGGGATAGTATGAGATCCGTAGTAGGTGAAAAAATTACTCGCTTAGTTGAATATACTACTAATAAATTTTTACCTCTTCAATATTTCCAAAAGCATATTTTTAGAGAAGAAATTAGTTGAAGATTTTTTTTTTTTGGTAGTAAATGGCCGAAAATATGAGTAAATAGTAACAGTTATGCTAATAGCTCTTTACTTTCGTTAAAATAGCCACTTGCCTCCAAACTAAATAACCTTAGTATATTTTTTATCAGAAGTCCGTTTTACTATTAGAACATGACTATCATCTACAATAAAAAAAAATTACTAAATATGGATAATTTGTGATTAAAATTAGAGGAAATGAAACATTTAGAAACTCATATATTAAAAAAAAAGAGAAGAAGGTTATTTTATTTTTAATTAAGGGAAGAAGAGATTGAGAATAAAACTATAGAGATTCTTTAACAACCTATACTCCAATTTCCAAGGAGATTGAGATTATTCTTTCGTATTTTAAAAATAGATTTTGATTTTTTTTATTTAATTAATTATTTTAATTTTTTATAAATTTCGTTTTTTAAATTATTTTTAAAAAATTATCTATTTATTTAATTCTAAAAAGATAAAATTTTAAAAAATAAAAAATACAAAAATCAGTTTTCTAAAAGTCAATCCAAACGGCATTTAGATAGTACCATAATGCATACCCAAACAAAATAGAAAAAGACCACACAGGTACAATATGAGGAGTTGCGTCCAATTTCCTTTTTTATATTGGTTTAAGAAAAACATATAAACCAATTAACATTAGAGATTTATGTGTACATCCGGTATAAATTACATTTGATGAGTTAGGACTATTGGATCATTAACTGTTAATCTCAATCATATATTTTTAATAGATAAAATTAAAAATTTATAATCCAATAATTTTAATACATCCCGTATAAATTATCGAGTGCACCTTATAATTATTCTTACTACGTGTAAAATTTTTGAAAATGGAATCGCTAGTGCTATATATATCAAGGGAGCATGTACAGTACTTGTCAGTAGTCGCCTCAAATTATAACTTTTGGAGTCTCTTTCAATAGAATTACTCATTTTTTATTTTTAATAAAAATCAGTCCCTACTCATATGCAAGAAATATCTCAAGTCATATAAATAGTAAATCCGTTGGCTCCTAATTTAAATACATTAATTTTTTTGAATAATTAATCAGTTTAATATTTCAGTTTTAGTTTTTTAAACTCTTATGTGCAGTTTTTTAGAAAAATTGAATTACAGACTTTTCGAATAATCTGTTTATACCTCAATTTGATTTTTATTTATCATTTAAACATCATTTTAAAAATATATATAAGGTTTAATATTATCAATATTTATAATAAAAAGTATATATATATATAAATAAAGTGCTATTAATAATTTTTAATACACTTTCAATATAAAAAAGACATATTAAATATTAATTTTTATTATAAAAATTAATAATATTTTATAAATAAAAAATATATGTCTTTTTTATATTAAAAATATATAGTAAAAAATATATAAAAAATTATTGCTGGCATATATATATATATATATAAACAAGTTTATTGTGATACATAATTACATCTTAAAACAGGAGAATTACTTTTTAATCTAATATTTGTTATAGAAACAAATTTTAAAAACAAGAAATAATTTTTTTCTTTTATCTACTGATCAATTTAAAAGGTGAATATTGAATAATTATTTTTTTGAGGAAATAATTATTTTTTTGGTGAATTGAATAATTACTTTTTAAGTGACAATATTTAGTATTTCTTTCATTTCGAGATTAATTATATAATATATTTTTTTTTCTATCCATTCTGTCACTGTCGCAGCCAAACAAAGCCTATCACGGGCGTAATAGTAGATACTGGATAGTGGTCACATGGACAAAAAATGTAAAGTGGAAAACAAAATGAGAAATGTTATCACCAAAAAAATAAAAAAAATAATAAAGCTGTAAATACTCCGTTCTTCAATGCTCACTGTTGATTGATTAATAAAAAATGAAAAACTTTTAAAAATAATTTTTTTAACTCTCTTCATTTCCTCTTCATCAACCAATCACCAGGTGAGTTATCACAAATTCACAGTATCTGACATTTGTAATGTATCAGTGTATCAGATTGGGAAAGAAAAAGCAAAGATAATACCAAAATTACTAACCCAGAAATGAGAAAACAGTTCTTTCTCCATTAACTCGAAGTTTCCATGCGCTTGCCCCATTCACGTTTCACTGAATATCCTCCACAATCAGTATTATATAGATAAAGCCTTCTCGCTTTCCTTGTTTTCTTTGATTCTTTTTCCCTTGGATTTCAAAAGGACATAAACAGAGCAGCATCAGATCCATTTCTACCTTTCAAGATTCTTTCTTTCTATGATTAATTATTAGCATTCTCTGTGAAGACGATGCTGCCTTGTGTTTTCTCTTCCTTCTCTTCTTGGTAATGGAATCTGGGTACTCCTCTCTATTTATTTTCTTGTGCTTTCCTCTCTCCTTGTATAGATCTTCAGCAATGCCGTTGATTTTGAGTTCACCCTCTCCTTGATTTATTCCTTTTCTTGAATTCTTGCTTTGTCTAAGAGAAGCCCTTTTAGATTTCAGTTTTCACTGAGACGGATATTGGTGTTTTAGTAAATTTATTTGTTAGAGTTGAGATTGCAGAAGAAAATTTTTGCCATTTGATTGTGAAGTTCACTTTATTAGTCTATTGTGTTAGTTTTCTCATTTTATTAATCTAGGTATGTGTATGAACTGTAGATTCTTCATGCGCTGATCAATTCTCGAAGGGCATTTGGCGTATAATTGTCTCCCAATTTTGTTGTCCTTTACGCATTTATTGTTGTGACGTTTTAGTTGTATTTTGTAAGAAAATGAAAACTTAGCTGATAAGGTGCGTTTCTGTGAAGCGGTGGGCAAGCAGAGTCTAACAAAGGTTACGTGAGCCGTCAGACGGGTCTTTATTTTTGGCTAGAAAACCGACTCTAGTTCCTTACTTTTTCTTTTTGGTAAAGACTTTAGGAACTTACTTTGTTTCTTCTGTTTCTTACTCAGTCTTCCTTTTCTCCTTCTTTTAAGTTGAATTATACCCAGAAATCATTTATATTAGAATTTGAATTTCGGGTCCTTTATCTGTTCCTTTTTAAAATAATATTTATCCTTCAAGGTCGTATTTTTGAATTTTTGCTCTTTTGGCTGTATAGTGGATCCT
Organism: Balakata baccata; assembly: GCA_949630135.1. NCBI lineage: Eukaryota > Viridiplantae > Streptophyta > Magnoliopsida > Malpighiales > Euphorbiaceae > Balakata > Balakata baccata. The sequence continues at coordinate 18,006 of CATIWF010021873.1, read as the reverse complement.
GTTAATTGGTTTGAATAAAGAATAACATTCGTTGGAGGCAAGCTTATTGTCCTCTCCGTGCTTTAGCGTTTTGTTTCTGGTTCTCCTCAATAACTGTTATTCTATCAGGGAAGATAAATAATTGGGCAAATTAAGTTAGATGGGGGCAAAAAATTCAAGGGAGGGAAGTTGGAGGTCGACTTCTTCTGTTCGTTCCAATTCATTTTCGTGGGATTTACCGCGCGACTATTTTCAACCATCATATGGTCAAGAAAGTTACAGTTACAATTACAACAACTATGCATCTCAGCAATCATATGGGTCACAGCAGCATTTTTCCTCCCCTCAGGACCATAGCAGTGATAGAAGACAGCTTGATAGGAGGTTTTCGAGAATTGCTGACAATTACAAATCTTTAGATCAGGTAAAATAACATGCAATGGTTTTGATGTTCTGTGTGGTTCTTTCTTAGATGAGAATTAATATAAATTTCTTGTTTACATTGTGTTGTAAAGCATGGCTAAGAAGGAGATGGCTTTTCTTAGGTGAAATGAAAATTATATTATTGTTAAAGGGAACAAGGTTTATGATCGCATGTTGCTGTCCTTTTTTTTTTTTTTTTTTTTTAACGAATAGTTTGGCCTTTATATGATCAACAGTCTACTATAATTTTGGTGTTGATGGCATTTTAAACTGGAAGAATTTGGCTGCTGAAATTTTTTCTATATTTTTTTAATGATTCGTTTTGGCTATAGTAGTAACTAATGACACTTTGAAGGAGTTCATCAGTTGTCACGCCTAGAACTTTTAGTCACCGAGATTAGTGTAGTTCATGTTGTTATATGGTCTTTCCATTGATTTGGGAAAGTATCCACAATGAGGTTGATCCTATTCCTTCCTTCAAGGTTGGAAGAAGTTATTTACATGTGCTGGGTGTTCCTTTGGTTTCAGCTTGAATTATAAGAATATACTGTTTATGAGTGGAAGTGGGCATGTATCTTGAATATCTGTGAAGTTTCTAATATACCTTTGCATTGCTTTGAAATGTTATTGGTCATCCATGGCTGATTTCTGAGGCTTTATATTGAACTTTTTGCTATTGGTCATATGTTTGGAATTTCTATGGGCTTCTTAACCATGATTCTGCATTTTTCATGGAGTATAGGCACTGGTTATTCTGCCTAGTAGTTGGAAATTTGAGGGAATCTGAACCGTTTGCTTCTTTGCAGGTCACTGAGGCTCTTGCACATGCTGGTTTGGAGTCTTCCAATCTTATTGTTGGTATTGATTTCACAAAGAGTAATGAGTGGACAGGTTACACTCTGTTTTTCCATGTTTAAAGTGCATTTTATGGGACATTTTGGAGCATCTTCTAAATGTGTTTTGATGAATAGGTGCTAAGTCATTTAACAAGCGAAGCTTGCATCACATTGGAGATGGTTTAAATCCCTATGAACAAGCTATAACCATTATTGGGAAAACTTTAGCTGCCTTTGACGAGGATAACTTGATTCCCTGTTTTGGATTTGGAGATGGTATGTGAAGACAAATTGATTAATTGCGAGAGTTAAATTAATAAAATTTTGAGGTAACAAGTGTGACTTCTTTTATTGGCAGCATCAACCCATGATCAGGATGTCTTCTGCTTTTACCCAGATGAGAGGTTTTGCAATGGATTTGAGGAAGTCCTGAGTCGCTACAGGGAAATTGTGCCCAATCTACGACTTGCAGGTTTATGTGACAGTACTTTAGGATCTGTTTCTCATTTTAAAGTAGTAACTGATGCTTTTAATGGCTAATCGTAACTTCAATTTGTTATCATTTTTGCATTAGGACCCACATCTTTTGCACCTATTATTGAAATGGCATCGACCATTGTTGAGCAGAGTGGCGGCCAGTACCATGTTCTATTGATAATTGCTGACGGACAGGTAGAATCCTTTTCTATGAGTGTGATCTTTGGTTCAGAGACAACAATAGGGGAAGATTTGTTGTGCCAATAAGTTGGAAAAATTGGGCTGATATTGATATCAATATGAAGGGAATTATAGTGTGTTGAGAATATGATATCACTCTAGTATAAATACTATGGAAATGCGTTTTTGGAGAGATGCCGCCTGCATACTTTTTAAATTTGAGATGTTTTCCAAAGATTTAACGATTTTGTGTGTTTGTCTCAGGTTACTAGAAGTGTTGATACTGAGGGTGGCCAACTAAGTCCTCAGGAGCAGAAGACTGTTGATGCCATTGTACAAGCTAGGTAAAATCTGGGTAACCTCTTCCTTGCATCCCACCTCTACATTGGGAAAAAAAATCACATCCCAAAGTCACTATTTCAGCAGTTTATTAATTATGAATTTGCTTTGTTCCAGCAAGCTTCCTTTGTCAATTGTATTAGTCGGGGTTGGAGATGGACCTTGGGACACAATGAGGGAGTTTGATGATAACATACCTGCTCGAGAGTTTGATAATTTCCAAGTGAGTGTTATCTTACAGATATACTGCTTAGATTTATCAAATATTTTTGAGAAACTTTTGTTGATGAGATTTTTAATGGCTATATTCTTTCCGAAGTTTGTGAATTTTACAGAAATTATGTCAAAGAACGTTGATGTCTCCCGAAAGGAGACAGAATTTGCTCTTGCTGCTCTAATGGAAATTCCTTCTCAGTATAAAGCAACAATAGAGCTTAACATATTGGGGTAATAAGATCTTCTTCTCATGGCCCACTTTTCAAGGTTTCCATCCCTTACACTGACACAATTTTTTCTGCTGTTGTCTTTTGGCAGCCGTCGCAAGGGGAATGTTCCTGAGAGGGTTCCACTCCCTTCACCTTTATATGGTTCAACAGCATCTTTTAGCAATTCTAAACCTTCCCATTCTACCAGTTTCAGGTCAGGTGTTCCTTCTTATCCAGTTGATAGCCCACCTACCAGCTCAGCTCCATCTGCTCCAAGTTCAACATTTGATAATCAGGTGAGTCGAAAATGTTTTACTGAATGAAGAAGGATGTTGGTATGTCTTCTCATTTGCTAGATACGAGTGAGTTGACTTCCAATTGGCTGACTAGGTTCTCAACTATTTTGCAATAGGCACAAGACAATATACCACCCTTCTGTAATTGTCCCATTTTGCCATTTTGCACCTTAATTTTTTTTTTTTTTTGGTTTACATAGGGCAAAACAGGACAATTATGAGGGGCGGTGTATGCCTTACGCCTTTGCAATATTTACCATGCATCGTCAACATTTTTCATTAGGTGCAGCGTACCATGTTCATATCTCTAGACTCTAGTGATCTAGCTGACGGAGATGCATTGTTTTTTGGCAAAGACTTGTAGCAAAGCTTAATTCTTTACAGTTATTGTTTGCTTTTGCGCGTTTTTGAATAATTTAGTAGTAGAAAGATGCTAAAAGTCATGATTGATTCAAGTTTGGTGGTTATGAGTGTAAAGCTCTAATGACTGGCTTGTGAATTGCACAGCTTTGTCCCATTTGCCTCACTGATCCGAAGAACATGGCGTTTGATTGTGGGCATCAGGTAAATTCTCTTGAATATTTTCAGAAATTTTCTTATAATTCTTTGAGCAAATGCCAATATATTAATGCAAATTTCCTTTGTGAATTGCCACATACTATCAGACATGCTGCGAATGTGGAGAAAGCCTTCAGCTATGCCCAATGTGTAGAAATTCGATTCAAATTAGAATAAAGCTCTACTAAGCAGCAAAGCTATCTGTTACATTTTTTCTTTCTAAATTTGTTCTCTTTCTTTATGATTCATTATAAATATTTAAGATGTTGGGACTTATCTTTTGAGCTTGAGATGTATGATGTAAGATTCACAGAAATGAAATCATCAGCCTTTGTACATTATAGTTGTTATCAATTGGAATCGGAGGAATTGACATGCCACCAATGGCTCACATATTAATCTCACAAGTGACTTTCGATATTGTTCAGTTCGGTTTGACATTGCATTTAGAAAGCATTTTTTGACAAAAAATAATTATTTTTAATTTATAAAAAAGATAAATAGATTTATTTTAGAAATATATTTTAAAAAATGTATATTATAAAAATTAAAGAATTCAATCAACTAAATAAAAAAATTATAAATTTGGTTTTATGACATTCAATAATAATCTTAAACATTCCTTGGTAGTTCCATATTTAGTACAATTTCGCTAAAATAACAAAAGTGCTTTGATTTAAAATTTTTCTTAATATCTAACAATTTATTATTATTATTATTATTATTATTATTTGCAACTTAATTGTCACCAATTAAATACTAGAGAAGGAATTGATAAATGAAAAAAAGCTGAAATTCGAGTAATTTGAGGAAGACAAATTCTATATGGTTGATTTGAATTTTGCCGTTGGTTTCTCTGAAAATTATTATTATTATTATTGAATTCTTTTATACTTTTAATTCAATGTTTCCATTGGTAGGTAAATTATTCTATGCACCTGGTTGCATATTGATACATGCTCTACGTCCTGTAAATACGTATTTTTTTTTTTGTTTAATAGAGTTACCGTTGTCCGTTGCTTTTTTTTTTTTGTTCCTTTAATTCTTTTTCTACTGCTATTCAATTTCTAATTTTTTTATTCTGTTCAATTTATTTTTCTGTGATACTTTATATCGATTACAAATGGATGAATATATTTTTAGTAATAATGCGATTTTGTGAGAATTTAAGTAAAATTCAGTTGTTAAATAATGAACATATTTTTATTAAATGAAAAATGAGTATCATGAGGGCACGATGTGTTGGTTGTTCTTCATATAGGGCACAAACGTATTGATGGCTAATTTTATATTTGCTCAATGCAGGATACGATGTGTTGGTTGTTCTCCATGTAGGACACGATCATGTTGATGACTAATTTCATATTTGAATATACAATTTTTAAATAATGTACATACAATTGTTAAATAATGAATAATTATCATGAGAGCATGACATGTTGATTGTTCTCCATGCAGGGCACAAGTGCGTTGATGGCTAATTTCTTATTTGCTTCATGCAGGGCATGACGCGTTGGTTGTTCTCCATGCAAGGCATAAACGTGTTGATGACTAATTTCATATTTGAACCTACAGTTGTTAAAAAATAAATTTACAGTTATTAAACAATGAATATATAGTTGTTGAATAAGGAATCTAAAATTATTTAATAATAAATTTACAGTTATTAAATAATGAATCTATTATTGTTAAATAATGAATTTAGAGTTGTTTAACGTTGTTTAGTGAAAAATGAGAGTTATCAATTTTTTGATATTGCCGCATGTGCTAGCATGTGCGAGTGTGCCTTTAGCACATGCAGTTTCATATTTTCTAGTACATAGTATAATAACTCTATTTGGTTTTCTTGGGTTTTTTATGAGCATGGACACTCATGTAGGCTTAATTTAGCCCAAAACACATTTTCACTAATGTGAATAAGGAAGTTATTTGTGAATAAAACAACTATTCCAAAAATATTAGAATATTAGAACGTTCTTCCTTCCTCTCCCTCTATGCGAATTTTATGTGAAGCAGTCTTTTTCTCCCAATTCATCCTAAAGAGTCGAGAGGTATACGTACCGTAAAATTCTGCTCTGGATTCTTATAACCCTTATTCGTGAAGCATTGAAAATATTCGGATTTAGTTTTACAGATAAGTTTCTGCTGACTCGAACTATAATACAGGTTTCATTCTGGGTAAATATTTTAAGTCATACAAATCACTGTTATAATTTAGTTTATAAGCTAGTTTGATCATAATTTTAAGTTACTTTGACTAATAATCTATGTTTGACAAAGTAGATTTTTTGAAAAAAAGTTAGACTATAATCTAAAAAAAAAAAGCTACTTCTACTAATATTCAAAAATAATCTAGTAGATTATAATTTTTTTCCATTTTTATCCTCATTATTTTTGTCAAATGACATATTATGACTCTGTTTGATAAAACTAGCTGTTAGCTAATAATATAGTTTCAAATTGATAATTTAGTAGCTGAAAATTTGATAGCAAAAAATATAGTTGATTTAATTAAAAATATTTAGTAAAATTAGCTGAAAAATATAAAATTATATAAAGAAAGATGTATATATTAATAAAAAATATATTAAATACATAATACAAATGAATTAATATATATATATATATTATGAAAATTAAATTAAATTTATCATCCCAATAAATTAGTTGAAAAATATAAAACGATATAAAGGAATATGTTTACATTAATAAAAAATATATTAAATGCATAATACTAATGAATTATATAATATATATATTAAATAATTATATTATTATTATAACATGTAATTTGATAAAAAAAAATATAAAGAAAAAGAAAAAGTATGAGTACTAGCTTTTGTTTTTAATGCTTATTCTAATAGCTTAATTTTTTTAGAGATTATAATCTAACTTTTTTCCAAATAAGCTGTTTTACTAAACACATATTATTAGTCAAATTAGATTATTTTTATGGTCAAACTCTCATATTATAATCTAGTTTGATGTCGTTACCTAAATAAACCTACGTCCTTCAACCTCTATTAGTTCTGCTGTTCATTTCGGCTGCCAACTCCCCACCTCTGATCTCCCCTTTTGGTGTAGATAAAACTGAGTTCAAGAAGGTTTCTATTGACTTTCTTTGCAAGAATTGTTTTTTCTTTCTACTAATTTAGTTTCCAGGGTGAAATCGTTCAACATTGATGAAAGCCAGGTGGAGAAAAATTTTATTTCTTGTGGCCATTTCCTTTGCCTTTTGTATTAAGAATTTTTTTTTAATTATAGTTTTTTTGTCTTGTTTTATTCTAAATGCTTAAGCCATTCAATGAAGAACTCTTCTAAAAATTTGATTGTAAGTATGAAGTTTACGCAGGGATAATGTTGGGTTGGGGGGGTGGTTTTGATAGAAAAAATCTTTTATTTTTTGGTTTAGTTGTAATTTTTGTTACCAATTATTGTTCCACCTTTCCTCAATCTTCTTTGTTCCTATTAGAGATGTGTCTTAAAGACAATCGTCTTAGACACTTAATGTACACACTTAGAATAACATTCTTTCATTATATTGGTATTTATTTGCATATGAATTGATGTAGATCTTAAACTAATTAATGAAAGTCCATGATATGAAACACAACATAAAGAAAATCATGATGAGATTATAATTGTGAGATTCCTATCATGTGCAATTATATTCATATCTAAATGATCTCTAGTCATAGGATTAACAAGATGAGACATTGTTAATCCAAATAGACTAGCACATGTTATACTCCTTGATTGGATCAAGTAGTTGATTTCATAAACTATAAATATGATATGCTTAGAGTTAACATGTGGATGCTTGCTAAGAGTAGCCAAATATATTGGATGACTTACTATGAGACAATCATATGAATTATCTATTTAAATGTTAATGATAGTCTCATCATAGCAATAGTGTAAGTATCCTTAGACTTGAGGTTCTCAAGGTTATCTTGGATACTGATTCTGTACTTTAACTATATTTTTTGTTGCCTCAGGCGAGAACGCTCATAGAGTGGTAATTGGGTACTGCTTGAGGTATTCGAAGGTAGTTGAGTAATCAATAGAGGATTCACCGCTCGTGACAGAAGAAGAGTATACTCATAGCCCCTTATCGAGATTATTACTCGGGAAACTTTGGCCAAAGTAGACATGTCTTGAAGATGGTCTTTGAAGACATATTTTATAGAGTAATGAGTCTCAATGACAAGAACTAACATCACTTGAACTAGATGTGACGTAGTTAGTCTAGTGGGAGTTGGCACTTAGACTAAGCTCTAAACCGAGTGGGGTATAGGAAGATGAAATAGGAAGGTGAAATGATGAATTGCATGTGTATTTATCTATAGAAGAGTTTATAGTCAGACAACTGACTTTCTAGTCGATTACAGTCATAATGTGTTGCTAGATACAACTTATGTACTCGAGATCAAGTGTTGATTTAAGTGCCCAACATAACCGGTAATCTAATAGGTCATACGTATAGAGGAAATGAAGGAAATATGAAATAGGCTTTGGATGCGATCCAAAATGTGAGAGAGATAATTGTGCAAAAGAGTTTTGCATTTTGGGGTAATACTGCTCATCACATGTGTGATAATCATTGCGTATATGAAAGAAGCTAGGTAGCTTTTGTTTGTTGCGTGTGCGATGACTATTGCAGGCATGATGAATGACTTAAAAGCTTTTGCACACCTAAGGCCTAAAGCTCATCATACACGCGATGATCTATGATTCAGCAATGTCCTATTTTGAATAGGATACTAAAACTAGTGTTTTAACTCCCCATCTTAATTTGGATTAGAGAGCATATAAATGAACCTTTTAAGGGTCTAAATGAGGCTGCCTATAAAAAGAAATTAAGAGTTAATTTCTTCTTCTTCTTCTTCTCTTTCAAAGATTATTCACCATTGTTAGCACTTTGGTATTTAATCAGCGCATTGCCTTCAAGGTTCATTCTTTCATTCATTCACGTGGACCACTGTTAGAGTAATCCATAAGCTTTGGATTGTTATGGCTTGCTACAATCCAACAAGAAGGAAAGCTCACAACCTTGAAGATCAAGACTTAAACAAATACTAGTACAAAAAAGTTGTCTTTTTTTAGGTCAAATGCGTCTGTCTATAAATAGACATATGAGAAGGAGACGCATCTGATGGGTGCACCAGATGCGTCTTAAAAACAGTCATATATGAGCCACTCAGATGCTATTATTTTCTCAATAACAGTCGCATATGAGATGGTCTAAGTTGCTATTTGACCACATCGAAAGCGAATATTTCGCTAAAAATAGTCGCATTTGAGTGACTTAGATATGTCTGTTTTAGCAAAAACAATCGCATCTACATGGCTTAGATATGTCTGTTATGAAACAGAACAAATCTATTTGATTTTTTTTATAATATTTATTATTATTTTTTTGCATACCTATAACTTGTAATTATAAACAACCTACAATAGCATTGAATGCAATTTAACTCAAGCCATTATAGGCTTTCCAACATCCAAATTAAACTACAAGTATAAGATAGAATTACAAATTATTCTATAACTACAACTTCAACTTCAACTCATAATCTATTTTATGCTTTTTAACAACCTTAAACTCACAAGCATCCTAAACAATTCATAAAACAACTCAAATTCGATAATCTAAATTCAAAAACAATACTCATTACATACAATGCACAATGAAACAATTAAACTTGCATTTTAAACAAAAATAGTGATACAATACATATATTCCAATCTAAAAACACTTAAAAAAAATTGCATTTAAAATTTTATATACACTCATGGGCAAAAAAGTAGCATCATATTTCGTAAACTTCATCAACTTGTGCCCGAGTATATGGTTCAGTTTCAAAAGTTGTCTATAAAATAAAATAAAATATAATAATAATAATAATAATAATAATAAAAATAATATCTCGCTAGCTATAATTGAAATAAATTGTATATAAACTAGTAGAAGAAATAATATTACCTTAAGCAATGACGTATCCGTGCTATGATGAGTTACTATATCATATATATATATCTCATTGTATAGTACCCAAATTCAACACTTCCAGGTTGTCTCAGGCACTTAGAAAAAATACAAAAAAAGAACAATTAAAAAAGTTGATATGGGTACCAAAATGGTTGGATGAAATTCAAATCTTAATAGTATATAGAAATAATAAAATTTTTACGTTGATGAATTTCTAATATAAGGAGTTTGATGTATCTCTATCAGCTTTAATATAGTATAATTTATATATCTTGAAAGATAAGTTTATAAAACATACAGTCAATATAACAAAAAATCGAAATAAGCTATTATTATAAATATGATAACTTACATATTAATATGTTCTCTAATAGGCAGTGATCTGCTGGAGTTATTAAAAGGATCCATAAAATATGCCTCACTCTGAGAACAGTTAAAAGCATTCAATATCCAGTTTTGACCGTAGATATATAAAATAATGTTAAATTAATAAAAATGTCATGATAAAATGCAATGTAAACATGATTAAGTGCAAAAGTTATCTTACTTTTGAATATATGACAATAAAATGAATTTTTTTTTTCCATATGTGCATACAAAGCATCTAACATATAATTCTGCACCGATTTCTTCTCCTTCGTACAAAGCCTACTTACATAACTTGGACAGAGAAAACCAATTGGTGTAGATAATTGGCTGTACACTCTATAAAGGCACTTGCATGCATGAATCACAATACTTAACATAAGTTCAACTTACCTTAGAATATATGTGACACTCCATCTATATAATAGGAATAATCACATCATATAAGTGAAATGTCATATAACTTAACTGATTAAATAAACCTGTTTGAATTTATTTTCTTTTCAATTAATAATTTATTTATCTGGTTATATTTATATATTGAATTAGGCATGTATATTTTTAGTTTATTTAATTACACGTCATTGTTTCATGTTTATACTATCATCAATTATAATTATTATTCACATACTAAATATTTATAAACTATCAAATATATTCTCAGTACATAAATAAAACATAATGTTTCACCCATATGCATGTCCAAAATTTAAAGCAAAATACAAATTAACCAACCCACTAGTTAAATCTTCTATGTCTTCTCTGATATGGGCTCAGATTTATTCTTCTTGATCAACTTAATGCCTATAATCTACAAGCTCCAGTTTTTGCGTGAGAAAAATCCACACTAAACTATTTATAGTTTAGTGGTATATATAAGTATTCAAGTTTTTCCAGACAATCGCACAAATGCATATCTTAAATAAATTATAACACATTGAATTTTTATACACACATGAAATATAAATATAAAAAATAAACTTATCAATTTACGAAATTATCTTGCAATTTAATAACTTGTACATATCCTATTTTTAAATTTTTTTTATTCTAAATTATTTATACACAACTTATAACATACCATTTCACTTAATCAAAATCCAACTAATTTATTTAATTATTTCAAACTTTATTTCGTAACTAAATGAACCTAATTATCATATTTCTTTTAATTATTTATTAAATAATAATTTAGATAGGCTAAATCTTGTTCATGGACTGTCCGGATACGGGAAAATAAAGTTGGAGTGCTTGTGGAGCTTCAGCCACCCTACTCACTATAATCTCAAGTTAAGAGCGCTCGCGGATCTTCAGCCACCTTGACGGAATATAACTACAACCATATCTAACTAGGGTTAGGGGCGCTCACGTAGCTAAAGCCACCCTGCCCCTAAATCGTATCAATATCGGTATTGTAATTCCCCTTAATGGTGCACCATCTATCCTAAGCTAGTTATCAGTTAGAGAAATGGGCAATTAAAATCATTAATTATTTATTTTTCATTGTATCGTTATTTTCCATAATCGATATTCATTTTATTTTTAATAAAATCATATATTCACAAAATTAATTAAAAATCATATAATAATAGGATATTTTATCATAATTTGCTAATTAAAGCAATTCAACATATTTTTAAATTAATTTCTCATAATATCAAGTCAATAAATTTCTATTATTTTATTATAATTAACAATATTTCTTTTAATGCCAATTATGCCACAAAGTATCTAATTTCATCATTTTTTTAAAACATAAACTATGCACACACATAAGCATGCATTCGGGTAAACAAGAATACATATACGTATATACCTCGATAGTGTCTTTTCAAAACTCAATATCCATAATTTGAAACTTGTTCACTTATATTGTTCTTCTTCTTTCTGAGAGCCTAATTTGAATATATAATTGATTAATATATTATTAAAATATTTATTCCTAATATAGTTTAAGTAAATAAATAAAATTTCTCCCAAGTGACTATTTGACCTTTTAGAATTATTAACTCTATAACTTTTTATACACTTATCCAATTTAAATGATTCTTATTTTTAATTAAAGTTAACACATTATAATATACTATAATTTTATAATTTTTGAATCATTACACAATTTTTGGTTAAATTTTAAAATTTGTTATGTCTTATGCCATTAGGCAGTTTTAGATATACCAATTTCAAAAATTCAAATATTTCAATGGGCACATTATATTATTATAAAACTTTATAAAAACTTATGTTCACCACTTTTACTCATTAGGTATCTAAGACTCTTAATTAGTAGGGGCAATATAATTGGTTCAACAAGGATAACAATTGACCAGTATCATTTTTTATAATCATAAGTCACAAAATTACAACATTTTAATGTATAGTTTTTATAAGAATTTAGCTAAATATATGACTAAAATTTTCATATTTTTAACTTTAATTAATTAGGCCTAAAAGTATTTCAAAAATAAGTTCAAATCTACTAAAGCTATACAGATACCAAAAGCAGTTCAATCAAAGGATGATTATGATTAATTTCACAATAACTCAACCTACACAAAAAGAACACATACCAAATTTAATAGACAACTAGAGTATACATATAGCTACGACCTTTATGTTTTAGCTTCCTTAAATTAGGCACTTAAAGTGATCGAAACAAGCCAATAAAATGACATATTTCACTTATATGTCTCCAAAAATCAGTTTCAGTAATATACACATATCTTTTTCTATAGACAACATCATATAAAATTATTTATATATCCATAAGCCGAATATATAAATCTACAACTTTTATGTTCAATATTTCTCAAAAAATCTGTCTCTATAGTCATCAAAATCGGGACAAAACACAGTTCTAATAGCTCTAAACAACCCAAGAACAATGGAGGAAAGATTACTTACCGAACATAAATTATTTTACAGTAAACTTTGATGTAAATCTTGAAGGAAGAGAGGGAAAAAATGGGCTGTTAGGTGATAGAAGAAAGAAGAATGGAAGAAATTGGTGAAAATATGTAAAACTTAGCCTATTTATACCACCCAATTTGGTTCCATTGACTTTCAAGTTTCTAGAAATTTTTTTTTCAGCTGAGTTTTTATTTATTTGTTTATTTATTATTATTTTTTGATTTATCTATTTTTTTCTATTTTTTTATTTATCTACTATTAATATTTCTACATTTTTACCTATATTTAGTCCCACTAGTCTTTACTAAAATACAATTTAATCATGTAGTCTTATTTAATTAAATTAACTATATTAACAATTAAATTTATTTTAATTCCTAATTTAGTCATTAATTCAATTTTATTCATAATAAAATTTTTTGTGCTTTCTATATATATCACTCACATACTTATTCTAACTAAGCCCTAATTAGTGGGTGTTACAATATATCAGTTCAATATTTGCAATTTTAACTATATACACTATCATTTACAATATAAAAATTTAGGATCGAGACATCAAGCCATTCCATGGAGAAGAGCTGAGAGATGTCTTCTCGTTTGACCAAAACTTCATTGTTGATCCTTTCTGGATACCGAAATAACTCTTGGAGAAGAGCAATATGAAACATGTATCCATCATCTAGGTCAGAAATGAAGTCATGTAAGCTGAGCATGCGACCATTCAAACTTGATAAAATTCTCTCTTGAACCAAAGGCTTTGTAACTGATTCTTTTGTAAAACCGGTATCCCGATCCTATTGAGCATTCTTTGAAGGCTGAATTATGTTTTCCTGTCAATTAATAGCATATTATTACAATGTACTATGAAATAAATAAAATAAAGTGGTAATACTATTTATTAAAGAATAAGGGAGTGAGATAATAAAGTGGTAATACTATTTATTAAAGAATAAGGGAGTGAGATAGAGAAACATTAATTGATACCTCTCCAAGGAGGATGATATGTTATGGCTATTGAACAAAACTACCATGTGCCTGTCCTATAGTAAGGAACTCACTTGAAGGCATAGGAAGTGTTTCTAATGCATACTCTGAAAAAGAGAGATTCACAAACACCTTCAAGTTATTCAGGGCTATAGAAATGCCGTACAACAGTGCACCTAGTGTGCTTGAATAAATCGTGCCCTTTGCCACTATGACTATCTACCCCTAATAGTTAATTGTAAGGTGGCATGGTCCAGATATCTATATAATCATCAAAAACCAACATTATGTACTATTAAGTCTTAAACGAAGTATAAATATAAGTGTGTGTGTAAATGGAAATGAATATGCGTGCAAGTGGAAATGAATAAAATTCATAACTTTTACCGGTGTATCTCCTATTGGAAATGATAGGTTGATAGAGTGGTAGTTGCTGGGCATATGGTGACCTTGTGAATGACTCGCCTCTACCTCCACCTCAGGTGCAAATTGAGATGACCTACTGTTAGTCCCATGCTGCATCATGGCTTTAAATTCAGCCATCTGTTGTGCAAATTCAGCCCGTAATTGCGAGTTTACTTGAGAAGCCACTTTCTCCCTCAATGTAGCTATTTGTTCCTCTAAGATAGAAGTAGATTGTTTCCTCCTGTCTTATTTACCAAAAAAACTAGAGATAGTAGCCCTATTGCCTACACCACATATAGAGACAGAATGTTTGGGTTTGCCAAGTTCACGGGTCAATATGTCATCCTGCCCCTTTAGTACCTATATTCCCTATACCTCCTCCTATAATGACTCTTGTTAAAAATATAAACGTTAGAGATATGCCCAAAAGGCAATCGCCTCAGGCACTTAGTGTACATATTCTTAAATACATTCTTTCATTATATTAGTATTCATTTGCATATGAATTGATATAGATCTTAAATTGAATAATGAAAGTTAATGATAGTCTTATCATAACAATAGTGCAAGTATCCTTAGACTTAAGGTGATCAAGATTATCTTAGATATTGATTTTGTACTTTGACTCCATTCTTTGTTGCCTTAGGCAAAGTCACTCATAGGGTGGTAATTAGGTACAGCTTGAGGTATACGAAGGTAGTTGAGTAACTAAAAAAGAATTCACCACTCTTGATAGAAGGAGGGTATACCCATGACCTCTTATCGAGATCATTACTTGGGAAACTTTGGCTGAAGTAGACATGTATTGAAGATGGTCTTCGAAGATATATCTTATAGAGTAATGAGTCTAAGAACTGACATCACTTGAACTAGATGTGATATAGTTAGTCTAGTAGAAGTTAACACTTAGATGATGCTCTAGACTGAGTAGGGTATAAAAAAGTGAAAGGATGAATTGCATAGCTATTTGTCTATGGAAAGGTTTATAGTCAGACCATTAACTTTTTAGTCAATTGGAAGTTATGATGTGTTGTTGGATACCACTGATAATCTGCTTGAGATCAAGTATTGATTTGAGTGGCCAACATAACTGGGAACCTGACAGGTCATATGTATAGAGGGAATGAAGGAAATGTGAAATGAGTTTTGGATGTGATCTAAATCATGAGAGAGATAATTGTACAAAATAGTTTTGCATTTTGGAGCAATACTGCTTATCGAGTGCATTTTAGAGCAATATTGTTCGTCATATGTGTGTTGATTGTTGCGTGTGTGACAAAAACTCAGTAGCTTTCATTCGTCGCATGTGTGATGACTGTCGCATGCACGATGAATGGCTTGACAACTTTTGCACACATAAGGCCCAGAGCTCATCGTGCGCACGATGACTTGTGATTCAATATTGTCTTATTTTGAATAGGACACTAAACCTAGGGTTTTAACTCTCCATCTCTAATTTGGATTAGAGAACATATAAATAGACCTTTTAAGGGTCTAAAATGGGGCTGCCTCTACAAAGAAATGAAGAGTTAATTTATTCTTCTCTTTTAGAGATTATTCATCATTGCTAACACTTTGGTGTTTAATCACTCCATTGCCTTCAAGGTTCTTTCTTTCATTCCTTCGCTTGGATCACTGTTAGAGTAATCCATAAACTTTAGATTGTTGTGGTTTACTGCAATCCATCAATAAGGAAAGATCATAACCTTATAGATCAAGACTTAGACAAAGAGGTAATCATCTTTAAACCTTAGATAGGTTAATTGGTTTTGATTGCATAAGGTGATCTCGCTGTTTTGGGTTTTAAAATTTGTTATTTTTCTGTTGTGCTCTTTGTATGAGATACATGTTATCAAACAATTGTCCATTTTTTTTTATTTTGTGAATAAAGCATCCGTAGATGCTTGTCTTAGCTAACAAATGTTGTACATCCTTGGTAATACTAGATTTTCCTATAAGGAATGCATTGTGCATACATTGAATATGCTAAGACAAGCTTTTAGGGAATTCTTATTTTTTCATCCTGTGGTGAAACATGTCATTCAATGTTTCTTCGTATTGATGAAACTAAGTTATGAGCATTGCTATTTGCTTTGGCAATTAATATTTTTGCGACTTATAATTCATTTGAATAATACAATCCCTAATGAATTTCTTACTTGTAATGTTAGTTCATTTCTTTAGCTATAATTTTGTTTATAATCATTCTGATTGCTTGACAAGGGATTTAATGAGTATGTGGGAATGGTTGAAGCTCAAGCAAGTTATGTTTAACTTTGAGAGGCTAGCACCATGTATGGTGTACTACTTTCTGACATATATTAGGTTTATTTATCACATGTAAAAGAGTGGTTGCATTATCTATGTTACACTTGATTCTTATATCATGTGTTATTTCCTTTTGTTATTATATACTCCATGTTTGTTGTGAAGGAACTGTGCTTGAAGTTTTGTCAAACATTGTTGAAAAGATTTATTGCTGTTGGTTAACATTTTATATGTTATTATTGTGAGAGATGAATTGAAGTTGTGGTTGTGGTCACGGCCAGCCGGTTAGCTAGTGCACTTTTTTAATAAAATTTTTTTAATTAAGTTATGCAAACAAAGATTAATTTGAATCTTTGTTTCCTGACATACAAGAGAACATTTGTTATTTATTTGAGTCATAATACTCGCCATATGTCTTAGTTTTGTCATCAAACATGCATAGCTTGATCCCTGTGATATACCACTAACAGGTAGAGTAAACTTTTTGTATTATGTTTGTAAATATATTTTATTTTTGATTAATATAAACATATCATTTTATGTTATTTTATATTTTTCAGTTACTTTTATCTAATACTCTTAATTCAATAAGCTAGTATGAGCCAGTAGATTATCGGCTAGTAGCTATATTATCAGTTAGTTTTGTCAAACAAAGTGTAATAGTAAATAATAACAAATTATGGTTTAACTTTTTTATTTCAAAATTTAACAAGTAATATATAATAGTGGTTATTTGATTTTAAAATATCATACCAATCTTTAAGAGATAAAATCAAAGAATTAAGAAATTAGATATCTTAATTATATATATATATATATAAGCGGTGTTTAGTACAGCTAATCGGAGTAGCTGACAACTTTTTTTTGTCCAACAGATTATATGTGAGGGTATATTTGGGATTGAGTTTCAAAAAAGTACTGTTTGGAAAAAAATTTGTATTTTTAATTTTTTTAATTTTGAAAATTACTTTTGGTATAAGCAGGTAAATAAATGATTTTTCCAAAAGTAAACTTAGAAAAAACAATTTATAAAAAATTAAAAAAATCAGTCAATTAAATAAAAATAATTCAAAACTTATTTTTTGAACACTCAACAGCAATTCCAAAACCGCTTAAGTGTTTGGTGAACTTTTCTATAGCACCTTGTAACTATTTTTAAACAGCTATTTGAATGAACGGGTGAAGTTTTTTTAAATACAAAGACCAAATTGATCTTACACTAAATTATCCTTATATATAAAGAAATAATAATTTTGAATTCATTTTTTATCTATTTACTTTTATATCATATACTTTTTGAAAACTTCTTCTTCTTCTTCTTCTTATTATTATTAAAATAAATAATTATATTAATAAGTAATAAATTATGCTTATATATATATATATTATAAAACAATGTATATTTTGAAGTAAATAAATAATATTTGTATTGGTAATTTTATATCAAAATAGCAACGACTTAGTTATTTTTATTAAACAATAAGTACCAAACTGCTATCAATCATCAGCTATTTGCTATCCGCCACTAACCATCACGTATCAGCTACTAGCTATTTTTAATAGTAAAC
>CATIWF010021859.1:0-11789 GCA_949630135.1 Balakata baccata | reverse complement strand
TAGACCTTCCTATAGAAATATCCAACATTAGTTGGAATCTATGAAGCAAGAACACAGATACGGCCACAACTCTACGTGTTAATTGTGAACAAAATTAAGGATCCGTAGGGAAGGCTAAGGGAATTGAATATTCAAGAGAGCAAATGACATACGAAGGATCTTAGAAGACGAGGTAAAAAGGTGTAAAAAAGACAATAACCAAATCTAGACCTTCCTGTAGAAACGTCCAACATTAGTTGGAATCTAAGAAGCAAAAACACAGATACAGCAACAGGAACACATTACGGCAGGACACGGGGACATGACAAATTCTAAAAAACTAAAACATGGCGTAATAAGATAATAAAAAAGTAATTAAAAAAATAAAAAACAAAATTCAAAATTTTAATAATATTATTTAGGTTGGGCTTCTCAAAATAAAGCATTATTATTAAGATTAGCTTTTTAATACATCTGATGACACATTTAGCATCTCTAAATAAAGCAAGATTATTAAGATTGGGCTTCTAAATTGGAAGCTATATTCATATGATTTCTCAATCGACAAGCTCTTTCCCCATCCATTTTCTGATTCACCTTCAGTCACTCCCACTTCCTTCCTAAAACACTCTGTTTCTTCCCCTTTAGGCTTCTTCAATAGATCATGTCCATAATTCTTCTCTTCAAGCTAAGGGCCTCTACTCTACTGACACCAATTTCCTCATCCACCCAATTAATGATATCATATATCTCGGTCCCTAAGTTAGGGATTCCAAGAATTTTATTCAGAGTATTCTAATTCAATCTAATTTACTTCCTTTTAGCATAAGAATGTATTTGGGTTTTCTTTGCATCATATGATAAATTAGCATAAAAATACCTCACCAACTCTAGATAAAATTTTTGTCTAATCTCCATAGCAAACACCTAATTCATATTGTTAAACCATTTACCAAATAGAAATCCTTCTTCATTGAAAAAACCCAAATCAACGAACTTACCTGGAACAATTTCTACACAAATAAACCAAGAATGGTACCTTGCCATACAAGCTTTTGAAGCAAAACATGGTTCTTCTTCCCGAGATTGAAGCTGCTTTTGTTGTTTGTTCCCCAACATCTCTGTGATGGAAAAATCACTTTTTTTAATGCAATTGATCAAGTTTCTAACACCATTCTAAGGGGTTTTCAGCTTCAATTTGATTGGTGGATTTGGATACAATTCTTTAACATGAAAACTCTTCAAGTACGTTGAAGCCGTGTCCGGGGCCTTTGACCTCGCATTCAGTCAACGACACATATCTGTCACGTGTCCACATATCCGAGTGTCCGACATGCGATCTCTCTCGAAAATCAGCGTGTTCGTGCTTCCTTGGTTGGAATAAAGGAAAAAGATCTACATGACCAACTACAAAAGCATTGGGATTACAACTTAGTTAAATTGCATATTTACATATTTCTTGTTCACTAAATACCTCTCTCGTTCTTGATAATTTTCATTCATCAAAATTCTTCTCTGTATTCTCCCAAGCAAAGAATGTGACTCATCATTGAATTAATAGAGATCTTTTTAACTAAACATTGTCTTGGCTTCAAGAAAAGATATGGTAAGTTCTTGCAACCATAATTCTTCAAATCGTAGAAAGAAAGAAGATGATAGCATGCATAAAACTTATCAGAGAAACCTTTTGCAAAAAGATGGAGAGGAAGTTAATAAGATGTCAAAGAAGGATGAGTTGGTAAAGCAGAAGAATGAGAAGGACCTGAAGATAATCCTACGCCAAAAGCTAAGACGAAGACTAAGAAAGAAGATGGTTTCAATAAGTATGAAGTCACTCCGATAGGATGATGTATATTCGATTGAAGTAGGGAAGGTTGATTAAGAGAATGTAGCTTCAAGCCTTCAAGAACGAGGCAAGATATCAAAAAGTCAAAGGGTTCAATATCACAAAATTTTGTTTGACAGTTCAATAAAAGAGGGAAAATTCCATGGCCTACTTATGGGTTTAAAATTATTTATATTATTCTGCATTGAGAGTCATATATATTTTGCATCAACGTCCAAATTTATATAGGCATATCTTATTGCTTTCAATCTCATTGATTAATAATAGGTGTATCATTATTTTCATAATATATTGCACCTTGTTCTTGTAGTTTTGGCAAAGGGAGGCTGCAAGCTTAAGGAAGGAATTACAATACTTGCAAGAATGTCATAGGTACAATCAATAGTCACTCAACGATGAATCTCTCAAAATGCATGCATGGCCATTGCCATAAAAGTTATTGGCATAAGAATCCATAAATTGAGAGCTGATGAGAATCATGTTTATTACTAATGGATATAGCAAGTTAGTGCAAAACCACCAAGACTTGGTGATTCTTTAACAAACTTTAGAAAGTTTCATCCTAATCAGAGAATAAGCAGACACTTTTTTCTTGACCAAGACTGTTTCCTCAATTTAAATATAATGTCATGTATTCCACCAAAATAGTCAACAACAAAAACTCCAACGTCCTCTCACCCACAAGGTGCATTCTAACTAAGTCATAGCACTCATGACATGATTGACATATCTTCTTCAATGTTATGATTGGATATTAGTTAATTGAAGTAAAACCTAATTTTTTCCACTTCCAAAACTAGTGAGCTAAGAAATTTGAACTCTCTAAAAAACAAGCCTAATGTTTTTTTGACCTAAGAAGTTAATTTGCCCATTTATTTGACAGTACAATTGTAAATTAAACTTCCTCAGTTAGGTCTACAATGCTTTTGACTAAATAAAACTTCAGTAAAACAAGATTTAAGAGTGTTGAAAAAAATACTGAAGTGTACTTTTTAGGAAAAATTTGTATACGAAATACTTCTTACATATGGTTTTCTAATTTGAGATGCCTACAAAAAAGGTTTGGTAGCATGCATAAACTATCCATTTCGAAATATGCAGGCACCTGATGGGAGAAGAACTTTCTGGTCTAAGTGTCAAGGACCTACAAAATTTAGAAAATCAACTGGAGATGAGTCTGAAAGGTGTTCGGATGAAAAAGGTATGAAAGCCTTACAAATACCTCAATACTCATCCGATTACATTTGAACGAAAAACGTATAAAAGCCTCACTAATACCTCAATACTCATCCGACTATATTTGGATGAAAAAGGTATGAAAGCCATATTAAAACCACAATGCTCATCCATTTATATTTGATTTTGCTTCTTTGCACGCAAATATACTATATTCACAATTGTTAATGCGGCACTTTTTTGTTCTGCAGGACCAAATTTTGACTGATGAAATAAAAGAACTGAACCGAAAGGTTTGTCCAGAAATTAGGATTCAGACTTCCCAAATTGTGACCAGAAAATTTATATTTTGATTCTCTTCAATCAACTTCATTGCAGGGACATTTTACTTATGAAGAAAACCTAAAACTGCATAAGAAAATGGATCTCATCTGTCAAGAAAATGCTGAATTACGTAAGAAGGTATTCCCCTAGGCAAAAAATATACCAACATTCACCTCCTACTCTAATTTGATTCTTGGCATAAATAATAACCTAAATACACCTATTCTACAAAGAATGCAGTCTAAACTAGTGGATTCAGAACCAAGTTAAACCTAATGCTGATTGAACCATAACTGATCCATAAGCCATAAAACTGAGATGAAATATAATAAAGCAAACATTTGTTGTCCAGAAGCTGAAACAGAAGTATATGGTATCAGGTTTATGGACAAAGGAGTGTGCGTGAGGCAGACAAATGTTCCCACCCACCATACACTCTAAGCAACGGCTATGACTTGCATGCCCCAATTCATCTCCAGCTGAGCCAACCACAGCCTAATACCAGTGAAGCACCACCAAAGCCAATGAAACTGGGGTAAGTTCTCTTCTCACAATTGATAAACTATGTGTTTAAGAAACTGACTAAATCTTTTTCAAACCTTTAAACAGACTACGACTGCAATAGCAAAACAGTTGAGAATTGTGAACAGATACCAGTTATCATCCCAGTAACTTGCCCCACTGTTGGAAAAGTCAAACTTCTCGAAATGAGATTTATAAATCATATATCAAAGAGAGTCTTCCAGAAGCATGGCAATTATATATGGCATGATACATTCTATGAAGTAGATGTTAGAATTTATTGTAAAATTATTTGCTAGATCTCCTTTCAGTAACAGTTATGTAATAATGGAGAAAGCTTGTTATGAGCCAGGTGTTACTCTAGTTGTCTTAAAAATTTATTGTCCTCAATCAATTTGACCTGTTTGTTCACAATAGTGGTATTCAAACATATCTAATGAAAAAAATTTCAGCACAGGCGCACCATTCCGAGTTGTTAATATAGCAATTTAAGTGTTAGAACTTAGACCTTGATTTGGTAACCTTGATGCGATCATGTGATAAGCCATTAATAAGCTACATTGTATCTAGTCTCTCTCTCTCTCTCTCTCTCTCTCTCTCCACTATGATTCTTCTTCACTTACACTCATATTCTGAGTTACCAAAAAGATACAATTCTATTTGTCACAATTTCATACGGCAAATACATGACTGATTAGTGATTAGCACAACCCTTTGTCCAAATAGCCCCAAAGGAATTTCTGGGTAAAAGAAAAAAAATGGATAAAATATTTTTGTCGATGGCCACTGTGACAACACAGCTATAAGTTTCGGCATCATAATCACAATAGATCAGAATTCATCGATAATCTCAACAAGGAAACAATGGGCTTTTCCCTATGCAGTGATATTACTGCTTACGTTTACTATTCCCTACTCATGAAATTTATATTCTTTAGCAAAAAAAATGAAACATAAAATAGATAAAAGAACGAGCAAAATAGCATGACATATCCTAAAGATTCAAAATTTTCCAATATCCCCATTCTTTGCACATACATAGCTTAGTAGCGAAAATTTTCTTCCTCTCAATCAATTGTTGTTCAAAACGTGAAATTGACTCTTCATGCATACCAACTTTGGCACAAAATAATAATAATGATCAATATTATCATTATTTCAAAATCAAAATTATTTTGTAATATATAAGCACCCTTTGGTTTGGTTAAAATCAAATAGGAGCAATAAACAAAATCAACTTAAATGCAGCAATCACTTCTTCAACCTATCTCCCAAAAGGATAATTCAGATCGATTCCATGTTAAATTGAACAAAATAAAGAACCCAATATATCATGTTGTGGGCTTCACCCAAAAAAAAAATATCTTTATAGTTCAAATTGTAGCCTTGAATGCAAATATAATGACAAATTATATGACAAAATCAATACAATTACAACCACTACATAAAGGAATTCCTTGCAAGAACAAAAAAAATTAAATGCATAAATTTGCAAGAAAATGACTAAAAGACGTAGGGAAAGTTCAGAGCAGTTATATCACAACAACTATTGCTAGAATAGGGAGATTGTGGTTGGAAAGGCAGAAACTAATTAGGTTCTTAAAAAGGACCTTTGAATAAAGTTCCGACTTGACAAATAGAATACAACACATGAACAGACTATTGTTGTCTTATTTATACTCGTGAGGCCAAATCCTAATTCTAAGCTGAAAATTATTCCTAATTAATTGAGTAAAATACTTTTACAAATCTTGAACAGAAAGGAAAACTGAAAACTATTCCCGATTAATTAAGTAAATTTTTACTAAATTGGAATCCTAAATAAACAAGGAAAATTAAAAAGCTAAGTTAACTTAGATTCTCTCGCATCACTAAAGTTTAATGATAACCTAAACATATAAACAAAGAATGTTCAAAGTTAAAATGCCATAGTTATAATTTATACTCATTACTTGCTGATATCAAAGTATAATGAGATTATATCTAACAATTTCAAGCAAACAAAAAAAGAATTAGTAGTGATTATCAAAATTTTGTAATAATAATAACAAAGATGATAATGATGATTCAGTTCAAATAAGCATTAAATAGGGGAAAAATTAAATAAAAATTATTAGGAGAGTTTGTCCTTCTTTAAAAAAAATCTCCAGTCAATAACAGATCATGCAGTACATAAAAAAAAACTCATTTACCATGTATTTAAAGCATGCCTATGTGGTTTAAATAAGGAATGGCAATAAAGAGGAGCAGTTTGTGTCATTCCCATCCCCATGCCATTACAAAACCATATCAAGATGGGATGGGAGGAAGTGCAAGTTGGGAGTGGGGTTGAGCCAACAGTTTTAATTTCTTGATTTGATATTATAGCTGAAAACATAAACAGACATTCAAATTTCAATCCTGCTAAAAATATTCTATTGGACCCCGTACTTAACTTGAAACCCTCACACACTTGAACTTTTAGCTTCAGTGACCGTTAGACACCTTCATGGATTGTGAGGAAGCCAAGTGACATTTTAATTGAAATATTTAAGAAATTTTATTGAGAAGTTAGGTGTTTCAAAGTTATCTAATTTATAAACTTCAAGTGTATGAAAATCATGAAAATTATAAGTTTGAAAGATTAAAGTATTGGAGGTTAACAGAGTTTCTATAAATACCTACAGAAACTTATACTTATATAAAATACTACATGTAAATAAGGATTTACAATCTTCCTGACTCAAAATTCTATGAATAAAAATATAAGTTGTAACGTCAAAAATGGCAGGACAAAATATCCTACAACCATACTTCTTCCACCTCCTCCCCAAGGTTCCTCCATTATTTCTGCGGTATTTTGGGATATGAATTGGCTTATCGTGATGTGAGACAAAGCAATATGAATCGATCAAATAAAATGGAATTCTTTTTTTCTTTTCCACACAGAACTAGCAATTCTATTCCTCAATGTAAATCAAAAGAGATTTAATGAGTTTGGTTAATTTTGGTTTAGTAACACAAAAGGGAAATTTATCAAATAAAACTATCAATTTCATTTTTTTATAAACATTCATCAGAATACCTAATGTCATTTGCTGAGGAACATAGCAAGCACAAAAAAATCCAAGGAAAAAACAAAAACACAATAAGTAAAGAGAGTAACGTATATAAATTCAACCAAGCCCAGAAACAAGAACGAAAATATCCAATATTACCTGGTCTAGTCTACAAATCAAGAACTATTCTTTCACCCCTGGTTGTACGCAGAACAAGAACAAGAAGTTATCTAACCAAAAGAAAAAACCTGCAAAATGAACAAGAAAAGGGAAAATGTCAAAAGCATGCAAATGCAGTTAAAAATATACCTATTTATCAACAGTAAACAATCACAAAGAAAGTTAGAGATTCATATATGAAAGGAATCGAAAAAATCGCACTGTGAATCAGTAGCAGAAAGGAAATAAGAAGATCTGATTATGTGAGGGAAAATAAGTCTTTGCAGTATAAGAATGGTGGCCTCGTTCATCGTACAAACAAACTAGAGTGTAGAGAGAGAAGAAAATATCTACGACAACTTTCATCTCTGTCGAAGTATAAATAGGGAAGGGTGAAGGATTACAGTGTGTCTCGAGTTTATAGTAGTCAGTACACTTGGACAGCTGTCATCCAGCTATTGAATTATTCAATCTAAAGTCCCAACTAAACATGGTAGTTTGAACTCATTCAAAAAAAATTTTTTAAATAAAGTGATAAAAAAATTAAAAATATATGAAATTCTTTTTTATTAAAATACAGCAAACAAAAAATTATTAGACATTTCTCTCTTTATTACTTTTGTTATTATTGTTTTATTTTTTTAAATACTATATACTGTTTTGTTTGGTATTGAATTTAAAAAAAAAACCTTTTTTTATAAATAATTTTTTTTAATTATTTTTATTTTTGAAAACGAATTTAAAAAAAAGTAAATAGAGCTTTTTCTGTTAGATAAAAACAGTTTATAAAAAATTTTAAATATATTTTTTTATACTCTAACAATAATTTTAAATATCTCTTTCATATTAGTACATTATAATGCAAAATTTGAATTTAATTTTTTTAAGAAAAATATCTAATTAAAATCTAAATAGTAGCGTGTATTAAGGTAAATGTTTGATGTTGAGAGAAAGAGAGTAAGCAATTTTTCTTTAATATCACAATTTTATTCTAACTTGTTTCTTAAGTTGAATAATATCCATGCCATTTCATAGGATTGAAGAGTAGGAAAATGGGGTCATTGCTCAAAAGTTGTTGGATATTCTATTAAAATTTTAAAAAATATTTATGTACTCAATGATTTTGTAGAGTTTATAAATTTTAATAATTTTTACAAAATTTATAAATTTATCAATGAATTTTATAAAATTTATAATTTTGTCAGTAAATTTTATATATTTTACAAAAATTTTATATTTATATAATTATATGAAAATTATTTAAAAGTCTGATATTTATAAAAGTTAGTAACTTTTTGAATGTCAACTTACTATTCCCTCCGTCAGAAAAAAATAAATTTGTTTTCCATTTTTATCCATCCAAAATTATAGGTCACTTTTTTTTTTAAAGTGTAGTTATTATATTCAATTACAATTTTATCTTTTTTCATATATTCCACTATTATTATATCAATTATTTATATTAATGAAAAATCATTTTTTTTAACTACTATTTTAAATTAGTTTTGAAATTTGTTAGCATTTATAAAGATATTCTGAAATATTAATTTGAATTGTATTTTCAACATAATAATCAATTGAAAGTACTTTTAGAAAATATTAAGTAAAAAATTATTAATTTAACTAAATTAATTAATTTTTTTTAATTTTTTTAATATGTACATAAAATAAAACTAAATCTATCTTTTTCCAATAAATAGAGTATTACAGAGTCTTATAAATGCTAATTGAACATTACCGTACTGTTATAAATTTTTTTTAAATCTTTAGAAATCATACGTACTTTTATAGAATCTTTATAAATGGTAATCAAATGTCATTTACTTTTTAAATCCATTCAAATCTTTTAAAATTCTAATTGTATACATCTTGGAAACTTCTTGACTTGGAGTCTTCATAATTTTGGCCTGCTCTGTTTTGAAAGCTCAAACATGAGAGGGGACAAGGAATGGGATGATGGGGTGAAACTGTGAAAGTCCCACGCAGAATTCTCTTGCTACATAGCTTTTACATGGAGAATGAATGAATACTAACATTAATTGTAAAGTATACAACAGAGAAAATATAGAAGAAAAAATTTAAAACCATAAATGGGGAATCGAGATTCTAAGGCCAGCAGAGATCCAGACAGAACTTGGGCTCCTCTATATCTTGTAGAGATATGATCTGTGAATCAAAATTGGTGGCAGTAGACTGAACGCCGTAACTGGTAAATTGGCGGTCTTTAGAGGAAGAAGAGATAGCACCGGCACAGGCAGGCAACGCGGTTGCAAAACTGAGTTGATTTGGGTTTTTGGGTCGAAGAAGAGCAGAAAACAGAAGCGCAAGAGAGGCCATGAAAGTTGCAGAAACTGAAGATTGCTATAAATTAACTTTACTGAAAGAAAGAGATTTTGGCAATGGGTGGATGTTGGGATGAAAGGAAGAGTAGAATACAGGTATATAGCAAGAAAGAAGAGAGAAACTGTGGGAGGGAAAGGTCAGGTATACAAACAGCCGCGTATGGTTTTGATTGGCGATTAAAGAGGTGGATGAGGCTTGACAATAAGTTCAAGAAAGTGAATCCAACCAACCCATGAGCTTACGGTGTGATTCTTGTGGCTGTCGCTTTATTAAGAGCCGCTGTTTTTGTTGCCATACGTTGGTTTTACGAAGAGCCGCTGTTTGAATATTTCTAATCGCGTGGCGTACGTCAAGCTATACGCCGACGGTACAAACCTGTAAAGTGGTTGCTTTTGATAGAAGAGTTCTAGTCAGCATTTTTTTTTCCTTAAAAGAATTATACAAAATGCCACCAGTAGTTATATAGTTTTTCATTAACATACAAACATAATTATTAAATGTTATATTCTTCAATAATTATTATTTTTATTAATTTGTTTTGTTTTATTTAGAATATTATTTAATTAATATTTTAGCTAAATATAAAATTATAATACAACGACAATGTTAATAAATTAATATTATTTTAATATTAATAGAACTATTGTTCATATATAAAGTCTAGTATTACAAATATTTAGAATGAAGTTGCATGTTTATTTCAAATATTAAAAATTATATGTAAAATAGAAGTATTGTATGTGATTATTAGATATTAAATTTATTATTAATTATCATTTGATTTTTTATATAAATTTTCTTATTAATTTATTTTGTCTAATTACATAGTTATTTCAAATTTTATTAAAATTATTAATTTATCTATTATTAAAAATTATAAAAAAAGTAAATAATTTACAATCAATTTGCTTGTTCCCATATTATGTTATGATTTGATTAATAGTTGAAACAATTATTAACGTGCGTTATACATGATTATTAGATATTAGAATTATATTATAACTTATAAAAAAATTATTAATTTGTCTATTATTAAAAGTCATATATAAAATACATGTAGTAAATATTTTATTAATTTGTTCATTATTAAAAATTATATATAAAATAATAAGTATTTTACAATCATTTTGTAAGTCCTCTTTATTACGAATTATTCACATGTCATGCACTGTAATTTTAATAATTTGACTCATTATTATTAAATAAATAATAATCCTATATAGTAAATTAATTTTAATTATATCTAATTATCTTGTAATTAAGTTACATTTAATTTAAATACTAATGGTTATGATAGTTAATTAAATTTTATTTTTATATTTTGTATAAATATAAATTATATTATACTATGCATATAAATTTTAAGAACTTAATTCATTATATATGTGATTAAAATAAATTCATTATTAAACTATAGAAAAATTATTAATAAATTATAATAATTATAATTAGTATTTTAAAATTCGTATTATATATTGTGTTCATGGTATATAAATTTAATATATGAATAAAAATCATTGATATATGCTATTAGTTTTCCTAATATTTTTTTATTAATTTTTTAAATATTAGTTATCTAATTTTTTTATATATAAAATATACTTACATAATTTTAATAGAATTAAACTTTTAATTAATAAATTATTAATACTATTTACTAAAAATTAAATTATTAAATAATAAAATTAAATCAATTAATTAATTCAATCATATTTAACTTTTTAGTAAATTTATCTGTTATCAATTTTTTATTTGATATACATTAAATATATATTTTTTATTAATTCTTCCATATGCGGTATTAAACTTACATTAATAAATAAATTAATATAAATTGTATAAAATAGTATAAAATAAATTGAGTCTTATTTTTTTTTAAATAAATAAATTGCGTCTTATAGTATTATAATTATAAATTTATAAACAGTTATTATATTTGAGCTTTGTTTGAGCTAATATTTTGCTGTTTTCCGGAATCGGCTCGCTACTCTCAATACCAAATTAAAAAAAAAAAAAACTCAATTTTTTTTATATTATTAGCAAAAATAGGTTTTTCCTTCGTCACGGAAAATCCAGTCTTAATAAATTTGAATTGATAGAAAATCAGGGGAAAAAAGGTTGTCCTGAATTATCCTGTGACGAAGGAGCACTTCTGCTCTTTGATTGAAAGTGTAACAATGGTTCGCTGCCTACTAGGAAGATGGAAATGGAGGACTATGTTCAGCTCGCCATTAGCTTCTATTCAAGGAGCTGAAACTGGGGTTCATGGATTTCGATCACACGCTGCTTTAGAAGCATTAGCGAAGGCAAGAGAAGAGAAAATCCCAAATGTGGTTCTTTACAATTACCCTTCTTTCTCCGGTGCTTTCGGTGCTTTGTTTGCTCACCTCTTCCACTCCCGC
>CATIWF010021838.1:0-18336 GCA_949630135.1 Balakata baccata | reverse complement strand
AGTAAATTTATTCAAATATTCATTAGTTTAATCTTCACACCATCAAAATTGAATAGAATGTTTAGTTGCATCATTGTGTTTCCATTGACAATTTAAGGTAGTTAGAAGTTAAGCCGAACTGTTTTTCCTGAGAGATCGACCACGGGGGTGTCTTGCCATTCTACAATTGGCTCGTGCACTTGCGAGTACTTAATTTGAGCACATCAACAGGGAAACTTAGTCCCGGTTCATTGATTTAACTGATTGGAAATAATACCTTAAATTGTTTAAAAGAGAGACGTTGATGCACCCACGGGTAACCGAACTCACCATCTCTTGCAGAAGTTACCTTTCTTTTAACTTCAATGATATTAAATTACAAGAAATTTTAAAAAATATAAAAAAAAAACAGATATATTTTTACATTTTTACTAGTGCTGAAAGTTTTTTTTCAATTTTATCAAAAACAACTTTCTAAAATTACAACAATATCTAAATCTCAATATCACTCCAAAATATGCTCAGACGATATACTTTTGGTATACTTTAAGCATATCTTGATTCAATTTTACTTAAAAAAAAAAGAACAAAATAATAAGAATAGGAACAATTAAATCATTAAAAAAGAAGAAGATAATCAATAGAATTCAATCAAAATTCAAAATATCACAAATTCTCAAATAACAATATCAAAATCTAAAAAGTCATCCAAAATGTGCTCAGACGGTATATTTTTGGTATATATTAGTTGAATTTTCACCAATAAAGAACAATAAAACCAGAAGAAGAATTGATTATTAAAGAAGAAGAATAATATAATTCAATCAAAATTCAAAATATCACAAATTTCCAAATAAAAAGTTTGGTATACCTTTCAAAATAACTTGGATATACCTTGACAATTTCTCAAGACATTTCTTGAGAATACTTCGGGTATACCTTACTAATTCTAAAAAAATTTCTTAGAAGGAATTCTCTAAGAATATTTTGGGTATACCTTGTGAACACTTTCTGTATACCTTTGAGAATTTCCAGAAAGGAATTTCCTGTGAATACTTTGAGTATATCTTCAATATATCTTAATGCAAAAGACCCAAATATTCAAAAATGAAAAAGTAAAAAAATATTTGTGAAGAACCATTATTTAAAAATGGCAATTATGTAAAAGACCTACTTTGCCCAAATATCACCATGAATGTCTATCTTTGCCGTTGGAGGACCATTGGCAGATTCCTTTAATTTGGGAAACTCTCCAGATCTATACAACATGAAAACATGATCCTTAGAAAACTTGGTGTTTCCCACATGAATACTGAACAATGATTCATTTGAAGCAACGTTCCATTCCATCGGCGTAGCAGACTTGCTTGTAAAAACTGACAATGGTGCTTGTGTCAGCGGCTGCTAACTGGGTATGCTATATACGACTTCGCTACATTTTCTTGTCTAAAAACTGCAACATTCAAATTCAATTCAATGTGTAGGACTAGATGTGAGAAGAAAACGAGAGGAAGAGGAATGCATGAATTTCTTATCGTAAATTGAAGAATTTCCGGTGAGTGCAGAGGATAAGAATTTCGGTTGAACAAGTTTGGAAATTTTGAATACTGCCTTGGGTTGAGGATATTGAAGGAGAAGAAGAGGACCTAAGGAAAAAGAAGGTAAAATTGAAAAAAAAAAAAATGTATGTCAAAATAAAAAGAAGTTTGATCAAAATGAAAAACAATAATAAAAAAAAAAACAATGAAAGTACCAATAATTTTAAAAATAGAAGTTAAAATTTAGCATTTTGTGTAAAATTTCCTAAATTATATATAATGTCAACAATTGTTATACAAATCATACCCATAAACTTAAATTTAATTATTATATTTTTATTATTAATATACTTTATTGAAAAATTTTTATATAAAATATTTTTTCTGCTAAAAATAATTTTAATTGGAAAAAAAATTCTATATAAATAATGAACTTTATTGTTAAAAATTATATATATATATATATATTAATTATTTACATTATTTGATAGAAAAAATTTTAAATTTAACTATTTATATTTTCATTATTAATATGTACCATTTTTTATCAAAAATATTATTTTGATTGAGAAATAAATATTTAAAAATTAAAGCATATTTTTCTTATTTAAAAAATTAATAGTATATAAATTAATCATATTTATTATTAAAATAATAAATATAGTAAATACATTATTATACTTGAAAATATTCTTAAAAACATGATTATGTATTAATTTGGATTATAAATATTAGTATTTTGAATATATTATTGTGTATGAAACAAATTTTAGCATAAATATTTTTTATATTTTATTATGCGGATAATGTTGAAAATAATATTTTGATAAAATTTCATTTGACGGGTTCAATCCTATGTTGTTTCCGTTTCATCGATTGGACTAGATTTAATAACATTATTGCATAGCAGTATTTGAAATTTATGCAGTGTCAAATGAATGAACATTATCTTTACTGACAAAGAAGTAAACTATTAATTTTAGAAAAATTTATTTTTAGCTATAATTTGTTAAAATTTCATGAGTTATGTGTAATTTGTTCTTTTTATAAAACTTAAATCGTACTCAAGTCCTGAAAATGATCGTTTTCCCATTGCAATGATTTTTTATCCATTTAACCATCTAAATTTCTTTTTAGGTACATCTTACTTCCTGTCTAATTCGTAAAATATACATGAAGTCTTCTAATGTTAATATAATAAAAAAAATATTTAATTTAGTTAGTAGTGTCATATCAATAATAAGAGGTTATATATTCGGATAGATCAAAAACAGAGTTTAAATAGCTAAATAAACAAAAAAATTGCTATGAAAAACTAAATAACGAAAATGAATATTTTCACAGCGCTAAATATGAATTAAGTCTTTCTATGGAGAAGAAAGTTTTGGATGATTATTGACCAAAGGGGTTGGGCACCCGGAACACCGGCCCATGAAGGCCAATTTAATTGACGGCTTGAACCGGACTACAATGGGCCATCGTCAAACCGCAACCTCTGGAGTCTATAGAATCAGCTGAAAGTCTGAAACTTGAAACCCAATAAGCACGACAGAAGCAGAGCAAGTAGTCCAGCGATAGCAAGAGCAGAGTAAGCTATGGCTTCTACAATCCTGAGGCGAACATGCTCATCGGCTTTCAAGCCAATGGTGGATGCTTTTCGAATCGGAGGGTCATCGAGGTCCTATGCAAAGTTTGCTGTAGGCATCGACATAATCTCCGCTGCCCCGAATGTTTTCCTCCAGAAAGCCCGGAGCTGGGATGAGGGTGTCTCCTCTAAATTTTCCACTACTTCTGTAAAAGATATTTTCAAGGTCTGCTAATCCCCCAAGAAAGAAAATACTTTACTTCTATTTCTCTTTTATTCTAGTTATAATATAAATTTTTGATTATTTTTCTCTAATTTGATATTTGCAGGGGAAGAAAGTTGTCATTTTTGGTCTCCCTGTGAGTTACTTCTATTTATTTATTTGCTAATTCTTTTGATTTGATTTTTGTTGGA
This sequence comes from Balakata baccata, assembly GCA_949630135.1. Classification (NCBI taxonomy): domain Eukaryota; kingdom Viridiplantae; phylum Streptophyta; class Magnoliopsida; order Malpighiales; family Euphorbiaceae; genus Balakata; species Balakata baccata. Next base: position 14,820 of record CATIWF010021838.1, on the reverse strand, counting down.
GTTGTTTCATTGTGAATTGGTAGTTGTTGATCATCATCAGAGTCACATGTGTGGTTATCCATGATTATATGATAAACTTAGTTTTGAGATGATAAAAGCCAATTGCTGAAGACAATATCCGATTTAAAATGGCAATATAATTTAAGAACATAAAATATGAAATTTACTTTCTGTTTAGGCAATAGGATTGTGTTATGCTTTATCTCTGAGTTGTAGAGAGCTGCATTAGTTTATCAAATGCCAACTAGTTGAATTCTTTATATACAATAATGTGATGGATTTGCATTTGGTACCTTTTAGGGTGCATATACCGGGGTTTGCTCACTGCAGCATGTACCTAGTTACAAAAACAATATTGATATGTTCAAGGCAAAAGGAATTGATTCGGTGATTTGTGTGGCCGTTAATGATCCTTATGTTTTGAATGGCTGGGCAGAGAAACTTCAAGCTAAAGATGCTGTAAGTATTCCACTTATTTCTCAAATATGTGTATCCATTCCTATGTGAACATTTAATGGATTGTTCTCTCTATGTTTCTTATTAATCATGTGATATTTACTTTAAGGATATTTAAATGTTTATGATTTCTGGCCATTGAATTCTGCATCACTAGTTCTTGATCTCAATATAATTGAACTATTTTTATTGCAAAACAAGAAACCCATGTTGAATCAGATGTTTCGAGGTTAACTTACTGGGATATCATCCTAATTTGTTGGACTAATATTGAAGTGGCAAATTTTAATCCGAAAAATCAGACTAGATAACTGTTTTTCCTTGGCAATTAAGTGTTTTAATTTCTTGATACACATCACTTTTGGGCATTCCAAGCATAATTAGTCCCTTTATTCATTTTACTGTAAGTGTTCAAGTTGATAACTGATTGATTAAGGTTACTTGATGCGAGTATGACGTTTCAACACTTAAGCAGTAGGCAGAAAAGGCTAAAACTATTTCAGACAAAAAGCATGTCCAAACCCCCGACATGCACCCATATCTAATACTTGTAACTGAGTCCAGGTAACATATTATATAGCTTTCAAATTCTGCATATAGTCACCTGAAACACGGCTGTCTTGCTGAGAGAACGGTTTTTGAAATCAAATACTGGGGAGTATGATTACATTATTACTGAAAAGCTGCAGATTTGTGCTGATAATCAAATAATTTTGTCATTTTCTCTTTTTCCTCCTCCAACAATTGCATATTATAGATTGAATTTTATGGGGACGTTGATGGGAGCTTCCACAAAAGCTTGGAGCTCGACAAGGATCTCTCTGTTGCTTTGCTTGGATCTCGCTCTCAAAGGTATAAGTTTCAATCTCCTGTGCTCTTAGGCTCCGTTTGTTTCGCGGAAAATATTTTCTAGCCGCATTTTCCTGCGTTTGGTGCATCCAGAAAAATTGGTCAACGGAAAATATTTTTCTAGTTAAAGGGAAAATTAAGTCATTTTTCAGGAAGATGACTTCCTTTTTTTAGAATGGAAAGTCATTTTCCGAATCTTAATATACTTATATAAATAAAACTTTTTATACTAAAATCAACTAAATATATATTAATTAATATTTTAACTACTGAAAATCACTTCCAGTGCCCTTCGGCCACCACCGATCGCCAACGCCGGTCACTGGAAATTTTTTTTAAAAAAATTATTATTTTATGTAATTTTCTTTTATACATAGTTATAAATTAAAAATATCAAATTTTGAGAAGTTTTAAATATTTTAATAGCTTTTTATATGCAAAAGAAAATAATATTTTTCAAAATACACCAAACACTACAAAATAATTTCTTTAAAATTTTATATGTATAACCAAACAACAGAAAATAAATTTTTTTTCAACAAAAAACATATTATTTTCCGCAAACAAACGGAGCCTTTGTATTTTTTTTTTCAACCAAGTTTATCTATGAGGACTAATGAATGTTATTTCTAAGCTCTACGGTTGGCTATTTGGGGAATAGGCTTATATCAATCATTAATTATTGTCCAAAAAAAGAGCTGATCTATGTTTCAATGACGATGAACTCCCAATTATATTGATCATTCATTTACACCCATCAAATATCTAAATGGTTGGTGTTTTGATTATGATTTCCTATTTTCACGAGTTGTGTAGATGGTCGGCATATGTGGAAGATGGAAAGGTCAAGGTTCTTAATGTGGAGGAAGTTCCAGCTGACTTCAAGGTTTCTGGGGGGGAGGTTATTTTGGGACAAATCTGATTCTGCTTCAGTTTCATTTCAATCTATGTTCTTTTTGGAATCTATGCATATAACTGCATGGTGAATGTGAGGGAACATGGGTAATAAAAATTGCAATGCTGCTTATGTTAAGGATGTTAATTCAAAGCTATCATATCATGCCTTTTTATAGGGATTAAATTTATGAATGACTCGAAATGATGTGGTGAGTATTTCACTAGATCATAGTCCAAAGTGCTCGTCTGGTGCGCTTAAGTTCTCAAGCAAAATGCAAAATGGGTTCATCGTTTCATATACAATTAATAGGTGCCTCCTTTAAAAGGTGATAAGATTTTTTTTTAATAGATAAAAGAATACTAATAATATTTTAATATGGATGAAAGAGTCTTTTAATAAGTAGGGCAATTTAAATGATTGTAAAAAAGATGCTGAAGGACATGCATCTGGTTTTGATTTGATGATCAACGTGTGGACGGCTTTCATTAGTTTTTTGGCTATTAATTAATTATCATTAGCTTTAAATACTAGACTCCTAAATAATTATGTAGATTCTTTTTTTTATTGTTATAGAATTTTTTTTATTATGTGAAATGATTTTTCACAAGTACTAATTGCTACTTCATTGTGCTTGTTAATATATGTAATTTGTATTTTGTTAGTATATTATATTATATTACTGATAAATTATATCAGAACTTTTGAGCTTTACTTCATTGAGACGATAACTTTTTTTGTCCTTTGTGGTTTAAGGCGATAGAAAGGTATATCATCTTAAGTGCGTCCATCACTTTTAACTACATTGGTCATCAAATGTGTGGCTTTTGGGGGGATGTACTTGCATTTAATTTGCACCGATGCATACTCATTTGCTAAGTTCTTAATATTCATGTACTCTCAATGAAAGTGAATTGTGAGCCTGGTGTTAAGACTTTAAGCCGCTGAGGAAGCTCATAGGTTTTCTTTTCTTGAGTTGAATTTATACCCCGTAAATCTCTTGACAATTCTTCTATCTCTAACTTCAGGCTTCTTACTGAATTCTGAGATATGTTCTTGGTGATCACCTTATGACATTGTTCCAATTGTCCATGTGTTAGTCATTGAATGAATAAATTCCACTAATACCTGTATAGCATGAATCAATTCCCACTTATATGTATAGGTTGAGCAATTGATGATATTATTTCTATACAACATTTAGATGATTCATAATGGATTATAAGCAAACATTTGAACATCGTTGCTTACCTGAGCTTGTGTTGGCTACTTGTGGCTATTGGTTATATGTGTCTATAAAATTAAAGATGTCAAAGTAGATTAAAAAAAAAAAGCTTAATACATTTCCAGTCCCTCGAATTTTTCAAATTTTTTCAATTTGCCCCCCAAATCGGTTTTTTGTTGGATTTGCCCCATCAATTTTGTTTTTGGCTCAACTTGCCCCCTGGAAATGAAAAAAAAAAAAAAAGGCATGCGGTGCCACCATGAATAGACGTGCTGCTGAGTTGTCACATTCATGTTCTCCAAACTCCGATATGGGCACATGAAGGGTGTTTTCAATTTAAAAAAATAAAATTATTTTAATTAAATAAATACATAATGGTAAAAAAAAAAAATTAAAATTTCCTTCTATATACTGGTTGTTCCCCAATTTGTATTTCAAAAATCCTAACGGCAAAAAATTTGAGAGGATAATTTGTATTTGTGAGGGAGGACAATTGAGAAAGCATGAAAAAATCAAGCCTTGTTTCATCGAATCATTCAACAAAGCTAGAGGTTACGGAAGTGTTATGCAAATGTGGTTTGAAAGTTGTTGTGAAAGTTTCATGGACGTAGAAAAATCCTGTGAGACACTTCTATGGGTGTCCAAACTATGAGATAGGTTTTTCTTTGATTTAAATGTATATTTAGTGTAATGGTATTCTCTCATACATTTTGATGAGAGTATATGACACTATATTTGTTAATCTATTTTCCATTTTTTAGTATGGTGGATGCAAGTATATGGCGTGGCTTGATTCAGAGATTTTTGATGAAGAGAATAAAGGAGTTTGAAGATGGTGAGAAGTTTGAATATGCTGATAAAATTGATAAAAGTAGAGGAGGAAATAAAATATGCATTTGGTTTTTGATTGTTGTAATATGTGTATTGGTTATGGGAATGATATGCATTTGATAGTTGGTTAAGCAAATTAAGGTGTTGGGGTAGTTTTAGAGTTGTATAATGAACATATGCATTAGAATTGGTAGTGAAAATTTGATAAAAGTATTTTTATGTAATTATATTTGAGGTTAATGAAATCTGAGTTATAAATTATATGTTGTGTAATTATATTAGCTGTTGGAAAAGAAAAAATGGAAAAGAAGAAAAGATAAATTGAAATTTCTTGTGTGCATAAATTGGTATGAAATTTCCAGTAATTATTGATATGAAATGGGCTCAAAATTTCTAACATTTTACTATGTAAAAAATGGCCTGAAAAATGCATCGGATCTAAAATTTCCAGTATTTGCTCATTTAAAAAATGCAAAATGGTTTTAAAAATCATCTAAAATTGGTAATGTGTAATCAAAACCTTATAATCAAGAAAAAAACCAAAAATCAAAAACAATATATGCAACCTGAATCCATCTCAAGTTGCATAAAAACCAAATAACCTGAAATCTCATCTCAACATGCACACACAATCAATAGCAACCTACACATAGACCATCAATAGCAAATTACACGCAAACCAACTCTCATCTCCGTCTAAACCTATACACAACCTGTACACAAACAATTAATTAATAAAATTTGCAAATAAACTGAATCTCATCTCCATGTTGAAATACACAACCGGCACAAAAACAATCAAAGTCCAAGTTCCATCTCAACATGCACACAATCATTATTCCATCACAATATCCTATCTCTATGCTGAAATACACAACTTACAGACAAACAAACAAAGCCCAAAATCCATCCTAACCTACATACAGTCACTATTCCATCATAATATCATGTACACATTCAAAATTTATATCAACATATCACACTTAATTTAATCTCAATACTCGTCACACTATTCCATAGCAACCAATATCAGATAACACACAAAATAAGTCTAAAATTATAAGAGATTATGCTTTCATTGTCCAAAATCAATATTTGCAGTAGGTTGGATCATATGTCCAGCATAATCTAAAATATTCATACCTACTTTAAATGCAATAAATAGTCCAAATAGTTTAATTTCATCCCAAAGCCTATATATTATGCTTTTCTTTTCCCTGTCTTCTCAGCATCCATGAAACTATATGATGTTAGCTTGAATGAGCAGTTGGCTTGTCATTGCATTCTTTCCCTTCCACTTCAAGCCAAGTGGTTTGAATCCAAGATCGATGTTAGTTGGTGCAAAGCTTTTCACATCCATTGGTCGTACAATCACCCTTGCTAATTTGATCCTAGGCTGCCATTGACAAATAAAGAGTATTAGATAACTTTTCATCTAAATTGATCTAGTTATAGACATGAAAACTCATATTTTGAATAATCATTTCAGTGGATTCATCATGAAAAACTCCAAAACCAACTTCTCTTTGCCTCTTGACACCAGTTTGGCCTATTACAAATGCAACTCCTTTGCCCCTAGCTCTTCCTCTCCCTCAGAAACTTGTTGAAGTTCTACTAGTGCTTGATCCTTCAATGGCATTTATTTTTACTGGCTAAGAGGTTGAAGCTTGACCAGTGGCATTCCGAGGACATTTTCTAAGTGGCTATGTCATTGAAGCTTGAGCAGTAGATTTCGTGGGTATATTCCTTAAGGGCATAGAGTTTAATGGTTGAACAGCTTTCCTAGGGCTTCTTCTCAATGGTTGTGAGATTGAAGCTTGTGTTGTTTTTTCCCTGGGGTTTTTCCTCAATGGCTGGGATATGGAAATTTTTTGTGCATTTTTGGATCGTGTTACATTGTCCATATTTGATGCCATGTGATCACTGTGTGGGTCTATCATTTGGTGTGAAATTTTCCTTTCAACTTAATTGAAAATGCCATCATTATGTCCTTTTTCCATCTCAACAGCTTGTAATGAGGCACTCTTGAATAGAAAAATGAAGAAAAATTAACAATTTCATACGTAACATAGATAAAAAATTTCGGTTAATGAAATTTAAAAGACTTATAGTTACCTTATTAGGACAAATAGGTTTCGTGTGGCCTTTTTCTTTACAAATTGAACAAGAGAACCTTAGGCTTTTCCTTGACAATTTGCCATATTTTTTTGGTTGATCCCTTTGTCTTTTTCTATTTTTCTTAGGTCTGCCTGGCATTGTCTTAAATGGAGGTGGTTCAATCACTGGATGATCCCTACTTGGCCACATCTTCATATTTAGGACAGGCTATAGAAAGCAAATGTAAGCCTTCAAGTATGTTTCCTTGTGATACCAGTTGTCAATAAAATTTTTTGAATTTAAGCTTCTATGATACATGGCATATATGGCATGAGCACAAGGTATGCCTTTCAATTGCCATGACCTGCATGAACATGAATGTTGTCTAAGGTCCACAATGTGACAATAGGCACCTTTATTAACTTCAAATCCAGAGTCTCCATTCCAAGTCACTTGGCAATTTTGAGACCTTTTGCTATTTTCTTGCAATATCCTTATTATAAGTGGACCAATATCAGAGTACCATGAGTCAGCAAAAAATCTAAGCTTGTCAATCCTCTCCATAACCTTATGCCTTATCTCCTCAAGCATACAAACAATGGACTTGTGCCTTACTGCCAACATCCATAAGTTAAAAGTCTCACACATATTGTTCTCCATAATGTCACACTTAACTTTTGTCCTAAGAAAAGCTCTACACCAAGTCTCTTTATTGTAACACAATAAATCCTCAACTGGCTCTTTCCCTAACCTACTCATTTCACCTAACCTATCCTTTAATTCCACCTCAAAAGAAGACTTAGCAATTTTCCAAAATGTCTTCCTTCTTTCTTCACCAGGGTATTTTTTCTTCTAGTTTGCCCAAATGTGTCTTGCACACATCCTATGTTCTGCTTCTGAGAGTAACCCTGCAATTACTGGAATGAGTCCCTACATGACAAATAATTACAAACGTTAGTCAGCCTTGCATTTGTGAATGATTAATTGAAATAAAAAAAAATGTAAAAAAGACAAAAGTCATACCTTCTGCATATCAGACATAACTGTTAAGCCTTCACCATTGCCAAGATTTAAGTCTTTGATTATTGCCCTTATAAACCATGTCCATGTGCACTTAATTTCATTTTGAACAACACACCATGCCACAGGATATATCTGATTATTACAATCCTTCCCAACAACAACCAATAACTCCCCTTGGCACACTCCTTTCAAAAAGCACCCATCAAAACCAAGTATTTTCCTGTACCCTTTTAAGTTTTAACCACCATATTCTCAAAGCATCAAAACATACATAGAACATTTCAAAATATTCTTTTTCAGCCTCTTTCTCCTTATTAGTGCATATAAAGCAAGTTGTACTAAGGTTGTATTCATTAATCATATCACAATAATCATACATTTTTGTATACTCTTCTTTCCAATTACCAACAAATTTCTTTAACACCATTTTCTTAGCTTTACTACAAATTGTTCTACCAATAGAAATACCATAATCTTTTCTAACAATATATGCAATTTTCCAAAGTTTCATACCTAGTTGTGATTCAATTGTAGACTGATATGCTTTTGACACAAACTATGAGGGACACATGTTGTTCTTATGAGAATTGCAGTACTTAAGTACTGGATTATAACTCTTTACTTTAAAATCCCTAGATTTGTTCTCTATACTTACATAAATCATCCAAGGACAACCTATTTTCTTGTATTTCACCATAATTCTATGCCAATCATTAGGCCTCACTTTCAATTCTTTCTTATGTTCAACAGCATATCTGCATATTGCCTCTCTAAATTGCTTAGCATTCTCAAATATCATGCCCAAAAGGAAAATAACCTTAACACAAGATGGATCATACCTGATTTTTTTGTTGTACCTCCATTTTGGCAGGTCACCATCATCTTCTATCTTCTCATTTGACTCTTCACTATCTTTGTCCTCTAAGCCAAAAACATTTTCATCCCCACCAATCAAACCTTCATATTTCCTATTTAGTTCATTGTCTTCAATTATTCCTTTATCTATGCTTGCAGCACCAACATTAACCTCCATATTTTCTTTAAGATTTTTCTTCTTATGCCTCCTTTTGTAATAATTCTTAGCAAACAAGCTAATTCATTGTCTTTATCTGAAACATCCTCATATGGGCTTTCACAATATACTTCATCTTCTCCTGCAACAACTTCTTCATTTTCAACTTGATCATCTTCATCAGATGATTCTTTCTCATCACTTCCTAGTTCTGAATCAGATTCTTCACTGCCAACATTCTCTGATTCGTGCCATAGGTTTTGACTAGCATCATTCTCTACTTAATGCCCTAAGTGGTCATTAGCAGCCTCACCCACAAATTGTGCTAAATCCTTTAAAATGTGAGTATTTATACTCACATTTTCTAAACATGAAACCCTAATACTACTCCCAACATTAGTATTTAATTCCCCCAAAGATGGCCATTAGGCCTTATGGTGCTCCTCATGTGCCTTTAGGGCTACACTTTCTGATCCTAATGCATGTCCTACATATATAGCCAACTCATCATAATCTCTAAAACCTTTAATTAACTCAAACAATTCAGTATCCCCTTTTAATCTCACAAACTTACCCCCTCCATCTTTATAGTAAAAACATATAAGACTACACTTCTCATACCCATAAAGCTCTTATAAAGATAATTTATCCACTTCAATGTCCTCTACCCCACTAAATCCATTTTCATATTCATTAGAGTCACTATTGAGAACCCTACCATAGTGAAATTTTACACTCATTATATTTGCTATGCCAAAATTTTCTGTTTTTGCAAAAAAAGAAAAAAATTGTATTACCAGCACATGCAAATAAGAAGAATTCGTCTTTATGCGAAATACACAAAAAGCCCTAAATTTTTCCATTAATAACAAAAAAAAACCAAAGTAAAATGCAATAACCGAGTGTCAATATAAACCCTAAAATAACCAATATTAAACTTACCTCAAATCACTGCCTAAATGAGAGTAAACCAATCTCCCGCTCCCGCTCCCTTCCTTTCAGCACAAAACCTCAAATCGCTCACTAATCGTACATAGAATGCAAGAATCGATGCAAATTGGAGATGCCTTCAACTTTCTCATAGATTACCAACACATGCAAATGAGTTTTGTTAGCATTCTTGGAAAATTGTTGTTTCTAGTTAAAAATGGAGAAGAAGAGTGAAATAAAGTTTTGAATTTGGTGAAAAAGAGTTGCTAAGTCATTAATTTTTTTCTTTTCCAATAGTTAAAAGAAGTAAATAGGTTTTAGATTTTCAAAAAAATATTTTCCATGCCAAATTTATCTATTTTGCATATGGTGTCCATTTGTTTTTATACTATTGGTTCAATTTTACACGTCAATGCGCATTTTTACATTACTGGAAAAGTGTCTTTTATGGTGGCACAACATGACGTTTTTTCATTTCCGGAGGCAAGTTGAGCAAAAAGCAGAATTGAGGGGGCAAATTCAACCAAAAACCGATTTGGGAGGCAAACTGAAAAACTTTGAGGGGCTGGAAATGTATTAACCGTAAAAAGAATGGTAATGAAAATAGATTACAAGCAATAAGGATGCATGAAAAGGAGATTTTGTCGCATGGCTAGCCAGAGTATATGATTCATTGGAAAATATCTATTAGTATTTGGTAAGCACGCGACACGGCTAACAAAATAAAGAAAAACCAAGATATTTTTAGATAGATTCAGTTTATCATGTCATTATATTAATTCAATCATATATTGAATATATGCAAATTCTTTAATTGTTACATTCACATTAATAATGTAAATAAAACAATTGAATGTGTATTATTGTATAATTGATTTTATTTATAGATGACATAGTACATTGAGTCTACAAGAATTTCTCGATAACATAGACACAAAATTCAATAACTCCTAACATATAGATACTTCTACAACACTAATAACACGTGGATGTTTAAATAACATCATACTACATCCATGAATAAAAGATGAGAAGTATGTAAATCAATTATTACTTTATATGTAGAATACATTCTAATTGGATTAATTTATAAGATTATTCGTGAAAAGAAAAATCCTCTAATGTTTGCCTTCTGCTTCTATAATCTCTAGGTTCACACTTGCTCAACCCACTTCTCCCATCAGCATTTGCATTTTATAGCTTTATTTAAAGAGGTGAGAATTAATACAATACAGTTTCCATGGCCACCCAATTGCAAACCGGTTACAGGTTTCCACCTCAGACTCAAGATAAGCAGCCAGGTAAAGAGTATCTAATGCACCCACTTCCCCAATCCATGAATCCTAAGTGCGTTTGTGTTGAAATTAATCTTTAATTTATGTCAAGAAACTATGTATCGATTGATGCGTTAATTGTTCACTTAGATTCTTTTGGCTTTGTAATTGCTGGTACATAAGCCTCTATGTATGAAAAATATACAAGAAGTGAAGTTGTGTTGGTGTGTTTTGGCTGCTTCTCTTCTTTTTTCTTGTTCTTTATGATGAAAAATTTATATATAATTATGGCAGGGAAAGGTAGCTCTGATAACAGGGGGTGATTCCGGTATTGGAAGAGCAGTAGCCTACTATTTTACATTGCAGGCTGCAGCTGTGGCCTTCACATATGTGAGTGGCCAAGAAGATGAAGATAAGGACCACATTCTCAAGGTGTTACATGGCATTAAGGCACAAGGAGCAAAGGATCCAATCGCCATACCTACTGATGTTAGATTTGAAGAAAATTGCAAGCAGGTTGCTGATCAAGTTGTAAGTGAATATGGGCAGATTGATATTCTGGTAAATAATGCAGCTGAACAATACTACTCTACCACTATTGAAGATATCGCTGAGCCTAGACTAGAAAGGATCTTCAGAACCAACATATTTGCTCACTTTTCATGTCCAGGAAAAGAGAGTTTTTAATTTTGCTTATATAATTAATTGTTGAGGAAAATTTTGGTCCTAATCCTAATTAATGGGGCAGGTATGCTTGAAGTCACATGAAAGAAGGGAGCTGCATCATAAATTCTGCATCTCTTGCAACCTATGCTGGGAATCAAGGGTTGCTGGACTACAGCTCGACCAAGGGAGCCATTGTAGCTTTTACAAGATGCTTGTCTCAGCGGCTTATTAACAGAGGAATTCATGTAAATGCTCCGATTCCGGTCTAGACGCCACTGCAACCGGCAGCTTTGCCAGCAGAAAAGATCGCACAATTTGAAAGTGAAGGACCCATGGACAAGACAGCTGAGCCATATGAGATTGGACCTTCTTATTTCTTCTTGGCCTCCACTGATTTTGCCTCCTACATCACTGGACAAGTCGTGCGACCTAATGGTATATGCTTTAGTACACTTGCTTTTTCAATGACTAACAAACTTTTTTTCCTCTATTGGTTTTACAATTGTAATTAACAGATGTTCGATCTTGTTGATACTGCAGGTGGTAGGATTGTAAATGCTTGATCCGGTCATGGCTCATGGATTCTTAATCTCGCATGTTCGCTTAATAAATGGTGATTGGACTTTGATAAATAAAGAATGTGAACGAAACATATGTCTCAGGATATGAGTCATATGGTAATGTTAATTAGTGTTCAAATCAGCAGCCTGCACTATCTTGTTTAATTGACTGTGGAGTTACCTGTCTTTCTTCTCTTTTGTATCGTTCAACTGTTAAAAAAGAAAAAAGAAAAAAAAAACATTGTGCCAAACAAGGAACAGTTTGATTGGTATTTTCGTTTATAAAAACTGAGAAAAGTCTCGAATTTGAATTTCTTTGCCACCAGCCATCCATGTGTAATCCACTGGAATGTGTAAGGCCATAAACCCAAATAATATAAATGAAAGATGCATCATTGCTAATATTGACTCGAGTAATTTGAGCACCAGCGGACATGTCAAGGCACGACATCTAAGTATCATTTGCAATTGAAACGCAAACTATAAAAAGCAAATGTAAAAAAAGAATTCCTTCGCTTTCTTCGCAACAAAAGACGTTAGTTAATTATTTTGTTCACAGGACAGCAAGTCCTAATATAAACTAAGATCCTTACTGTGCATAGAGGAAATGCAGGACGCAGAACCAACAGGGAAATTGGCATCTTTTACAATACGTCACTTGCATCCATTGCTCTCTTCTTAGAACGGTTTAGCTTACAGTTAAGCACCCAAGTTTCAGCTCTACAGCATCAATTACCTCCCTGAAAAACAAAAAGTAAATTAGACATGTCAGCTTTTCTTTTTCTTTTTCTTTTTTCCCCTTTTTTATTTTTCCACTTTCTAAACAATGCACTTTGATTCAAATATCCAAGCAAATGCCCTCCTTGTCATCAAAGTAAGCTTACCAACCCTTTTGTGCCACTATATTATACTCATCATGGATGCTAACATTATCAACTAATGACTACTAAGAAAATTCAATTGAATGCTGCTATTAAAACAGTGAGTTATATTTCAGCTGTAAGGGTTTAAGGTTTCTCAACCTGTACATGAGGAACTTCCAGTTGGCCTGTGATAGAGGAGACATTTGCAGGACATGTAATTTCCTCACTTTTTCTGTCAAGTGCCTGAGCAATAACATTCTCTTCCATGCTCTTTCCTATCATAGCATGGTCAGATGTTCCTGCCCTACAACCAGAAACTGGACTGGAGGCTCCTGTTCGTTTTGAGGCAAGATCTAAACGATCAATCATCCGTGCAACACCAGCGATTCCTGCGCTCATCTCCCGCTGAACTCCTTTGCTAAGCTCTTTAACTGAAGTATTGTGGGCAAATAGTTTTTCCTTTATACCCCGTGTGCTTTTAGAGATGGATTCTTTATATCTATTATGGTACATTTTTCAGCTTCAGTTGATGATGGTATGCAAAACTCAGTCCTTAATAAATAAGTTGCATTTACTAACCTGGCTGAAGCAGCAACCCATTTAGATTTAATGGATTCTGAGAAAGATAATATATCAGATGGCGTTTGAGGAGCATCAGTTGGTGGCTGTCTAAAGAAATTCCTGGATAATGAACCATCACAATAGAAGATGTTGAATTATATATAAATTCCAGATATTCATTAAAGAAATGCATGCAAGAAATGCTAATCACTTAGACCCAACCATGTTCATTTCCGATACCACAGCAGCAAGATTAATATCAGAAACCTCTTGAGTAATATTTTGCAAGAGATTTGCTTCATTGCTCCTTCTCTTCTTTAGAAGCTTATAATCAAAAGCCTTGTAACCTATCTACACACAATTAAAGCATTTGCCTACGAATTTTTTTTTAGAAACTCCACCTTTGGGACCTGTTTTAGGCTCCTTGAATTTCTTCTTTTTAGTATTTTGTCTATGTTCAACAATATTTACCTTAGCTTCAGAAAAATTCAACCCCCTTCTTTCTGAGCCTCTATTGTCTTCTTCAATTCGAAGTCTAACAATTAACTCCTCAATATTCATTTCCTTTCGCTTGTGCTTATGGTAATTTTTGAAATCCTTCCAGCTAGGCGGTAATTTTTCAATCATAGCGGCCACTTGAAAGGTTTCACTCAAGTTCATTCCTTCAGCATGAACATCATGAAGAATAACTTGAAGCTCTTGAACTTGACTTACCACAATCTTGGAATCCACCATTTTATAATCTAGGAAACGTCCCATTATAAATTTTTTGGCGCCGACATCTTCACATTTATGTTTCCGGTCCAATGATTCCCACAACTGTTTTGCATTCTTGATTTCACTTTACACATTGTATAATGAATCATGCAGCTCATTCATGACATAATTCATATACAAGAATTCGAAATGATGCCAACTATCATAAGTCATCCTTGTTTGGACATCTTGCTCATCCTCTTTAAGAGTAGGAGCGTCCTCAACCAAGAATTGTGCAAGATTCAAGGTAGTTAGGTAAAACAACATTTTTTGCTGCCATCACTTGAAATTCAATCCATTGAATTTTTCTTGTTTCTCTCCATGGTTCACAGGTATCATTACAAGCACAACCGGAGAGACAACCTGAGCAATAGAAACTGATGGTTGGGATCCATCTTGAACATTGGTAGCAATTACCACATTCTCTATTTCACTGAAATAACAAACAAATAATATTAATTCTAAGAATTAATAAATCCAAATAAAGAATTAACAAATGAATTTGTCTTAAGATTGTTAGGAAAACAACAATAGAAAAAATTGTTAATTCAATATTCAAAAAACAAGAGAAATGGAAAACGATCTGAGGCATGTGTTCCACACAGTTTCCTTAAGACAAAATCGCCTCCTACCATCGGTGTTTAGGATAACTGACGTTTGTTTCCCATAATACAACAGATTTCAAGTAGTTATTGAACACACAATACCTACTTACAGCGAACTGAGTATTTGTCACACTCTCTATCACTTAAGAAGAAGAGTAAAAGGAAAGAAAGAGACGTTGCCAACAAGAACCAAACTCAACTCTCCAAAAAAAAAAAA
>CATIWF010021789.1:0-13136 GCA_949630135.1 Balakata baccata | reverse complement strand
TGGAACTCAACCAAATGTTCCACCTATGCCATCCAATGGCCCTTGGTTCACTTTTGATGATATTCCTCCTCACAAATGGAGAGACAGAATCCAAGAGTTCTTCGCTTGGCTTGAACTTCAGCAAAGACGACCTAATGCTAGATTTCCAACTATTGTTCTTGAGTTCACCTCTCGTTTTACTGGAACTCTTCGCGATTAGTTTGTCCGTCTCCCTCAAGCACGAATGGTTCGTTTTTATCATTCTCAAACAATTGCTGAAATCCTTGTTATACTCCATCAAGAATTTGTTGGCAGCACAGCTGAATTTGATGATATGCAACGAGATAAATTCTTTCGAATGAGATGTTGTTCTTTGTTATGAAAAGATCTCGATAAACATTATCAAAGAATGACTCAGAAGTTTTACCTTTTGAATGGAGCCAATGATGCCAACCTGAAGCAAGCTTTCCTGACTTCCTTTCCTAAAGATGTTACTAACCATGTTCTCTTTCAACTTTGAGAACGTGGTACAGATTTGAATTCGTTAAGCATTGGAGAAATCTATTAGAAAGTCCTACTCTCAGTTGATAAGCTTTGTTCTCAGCAAAAAGTAGTCAAAGAACTTTTGACTCATGAAAATGAAGCTCTCTAGAAAACTGCATGTAAACGTCCAGACTTGCAGATTAAGTGTAAAGATTCCAAATGCTCTTGCAAAACCAAGAAGTCTAAATGCTATCACAAGTGGCCTTCGAAGGATGCCTCCTATCCTCGAAAGCACAGAAGAAAGTAATTCAAATTCTTTAAGCGTTGCAAGCACAGAAAACAGAAAGGTGATAGATGTTATATTTGTGGAAAAAGAGGACACTATGCAAAACAGTGTCCCAATAAGCCAAAGAAAGCAGCAAAAATCATCCAACAGATTAATAAGGTTTCCCCTGTTGATCTTAAAGATGCAGAGATTGAATCTCTCTTTTCCCTCGATGATGAAGCTGATGACAGAACACTCTTTGCAGCAGAATTTTCAGATTCAGACTCCCAGTCTGATACTGATGATATAAATGACCTCGTGTTTCATGATCCACATCCACCATCCATCCATACCATCATTCCTTTTCCACCATTACTTGAAGATTCTTCTACAACCTTAACCCTTACACCTCCACTGTCTGTTTGTTCCACTCAACCAACCCATCCAGTTCCAATGGTTCCAATAGATGTGTATCCTCATAAGTATGCTGATCCCATAAAAATCATTGCTTTGATTGATACTGGAGCACATACCTCAATGATGAATCCGGCAGTCTTACCTGCTAAATATTGGATCCTATACACCCAATCCTTTCAAGCCGCTGATGGTAAAGTTTTTCAAACTACAATGAAAACCAGAAATCCTATTATGTTATAGTTCTTTCCTGATTTGGTTACATGGACTCATGTCCTCGGCTCTAATCTTCCAAACAAAGATTTAGTCCTTGGATTTGATCTTTATTACAAACTCAGAAAGCTGTCCATTCTTCCTACTGGTTTATCCTACAACCATCAGATTCTACCATTCACCACTACCCCTTCCTTGTTTACCCTTCAACCTTCTTTAACCTTGCCTCCTGCCTTGATACAAGACGTTCATGACTCTTGTTATGCTTCCTCTCACAGTGAATTCCTACAGAAGCATTCCTCACCTCTATGAACTCGTCCAGAGTTCTTTATCAGTCTTCCTTTCAAAGACAGAGTAGATGATAATCCTACCAGAGCAATCCATCCGGGTATGAATCCAGAAGAAATGCAGCTCGCTGTTAAAGAATGCTCACAACTTCTTCAAGAAGGATTGATTCAACTCACAAAGTCAAATTGGGCATGTCAAGCCTTTTATGTCAATAAACGCACAGAACAGATTCGTGGCAAGAAACGCCTTGTCATTGACTACAAGCCATTGAACCAATTCCTCCAAGATGATAAGTATCCTCTTCTAAGGATCGATTCAATGTTTCCTTTCATGGCCTCAGCTAAAGTCTTCTCAAAGTTTGATCTTAAAGTTGGTTTTTGGCAATTAGGCATTGTTCCTAAAGATCGGTATAAGACAGCCTTTTGTATTCCCAACCATCACTATGAATGGACTGTCATGCCATTTGGTCTCAAAGTGGCACCCTCACTGTTTTAGAAAGCTATGATCAGGATTTACGAGCCTCTACTCCATACGGCCCTCATTTTCATTGATGATATACTTCTGTACAACCCAGATATAGCCTCTCATCAAGAGACTCTTTAGAAGTTTATGGATATCACTAAGGCCCATGGTGTTATGCTTAGCCCATCAAAAATGCAATTGGCCCAGCCCACAATTGATTTTCTGGGTATGAAGTTTCAGAATGGCCAATACAAGCCACAGCCTCATTTGGCCCAAGAACTTTTAAAGTTTCCTGATACTGACCTCACAGTAAAGCAGCTTCAGCAGCTTCTCAGTATTGCAAACTATATCCGACAGTTTATAGTGCACTACAGTAAGCTGACTAAGCCTCTCTATTAGCTTTTGAAAAAGCATCCACCTTCGTGGTCGATAGTTCACACCAAGTCAGTACAAGCACTGAAGTCTGTGACTCAGACTCTTCCCCACTTACAGATTCCTTCCACTAGAAAAAGGATTTTGCAGACAAACGCGTCAGATGAACATTGGGGAGCAGTTCTTTTTGAACAAATTGAAGATAAGAAAGAAAGCTGTGGATACGCTAGTAGACACTTTAAAGAAAGTGAACTTCACTATCACTCAACATTCAAGGAAATCTTAGCTGTAAAGTATGCTATAAAGAAGTTTGAATTCCATCTGATTGGTCATCACTTTCTCATGGTTATGGATTGTTCCTCCTTTCCATGCATGCTAAACTTCAGACAGAAAACTATTCCACATCCCCAACTTCTTTGTTGGAAAGAGTGGTTCAGTAAGTACAGTTTTGAAGTTTAACATATAAAAGGAGATAAGAACCTCATTCCTGATTTCTTATCCAGACCAAAACAAACTTCTCTCATCACTCCTTCCATTGAAATCCCTTTCATCTTCATGGCATCAAGCAGTTCAGTTTCTACAGCTTCTTCAAGCTCCACTCCACCAGCTCAAACACTTTCAGACTTTCCTCTATTATGTCCTAGAGGTCCAGACCTCCGTCCTATTCGCAGTTTTGTACAGAACATGCTGTTCACTTATCTTGCTATGTTTCAGAAAACTCTCGGTCTTCCAAGAGAAATGATCTATTTTCCTGCAGAACAACCTTGGGTAATTGTTTATCAAATGGGTATAACGCCCATGCTTCTTGAGCAACTATGGTATCTATGGTGTCAATCTACACTGTATTACCATGCAGTCCAGTTTCAGCTCATCCCTTTCCTTCCATTTTTATGCAATAGAGACAACCTTCAGTCTCCTCAGATTAGGTTCCTTACCTGGTTCCAGCCTCTTTCCTACTGGAAAAGATTGTTCGCAGATCTCATCTCAGACCATCCATTTCAACCTACTCAAGACATCACCGCCATTGTCATTTTCCATCGTCCCTATACTCATGTCCTAGGTACTCAGACTACCGTTGTAGTTGGACACTTACAACTCTAGAAAGTTGTTTCTCATCCAGAACCAACTCAGATTGATTCTATCAGACGCTCTCTGAATCAAGAGCTATGCCGACTCAACAACTTTGGAAATTTTACTCCACCAAGTACTACGTCCCTTGGTCCTGATATTTCCCGAAGAATCAGAATGGTCCCTTGGCCTCCTTCTCTCAAGCCTCGTCTTCGTGATGAAGATGAACCTATGGATCTTGATCCAGACTCTCAAGACCCTGAAGAAGTCACCCAGCCTCCTTCACAGGCCCAGGCCCAAGACAATTCCTTTCAAGAACAACTTCGTCAATGTCATCATGGTTTTCCTAGCTACTTCCCCCATGATAAAGACCGTGAAGATAGAGATGTTATGGATCCTTCCCATTGGGCTCCAGCCCAACCCAGTTCGGCCCAGTCTAACCCGGCTCAGCCCAGTTCTTCTCAGGCCCAACGTCCTCGGTACAATGCAGATGGATATCTAGATGAATATGATTTTCCACCTGGCTTTGATGATGACGTTCCTTTTCCTCATGATTCCCCTCATGCCCTCGAGGATTTGAATATGTCCTCTCCATAGTACAAAGCAGATGGCCACTTCCTCTTGTCGGCCATCAGATTGAATAAGTGACTACACAGTGTGCAATAATGTGTACTATTTGTATAATTATGCGTGTTAGTGCGCCTTCCTTTTTATCATGTTACTGTGTACTTTTCCTGTTTAGGAATATATTGTGTAAGCAATGACGCATGTGTCATCTGCCCTTAGCCTATATATATATCTTCTCATTTCATTTAAGGAGGCGGGATGTAAAAACATTAAGCTTTGAATACTAAGTAAAGATGTTTGTTTAAACACCTCTTCTTCTCTTCTCTTTCTCTGTGTTTATGCTCAGTTTACTGATCGATCAATGTTAATCCAATATAAGTTGGAGTTTTGAAGAATCAAAAGATGTCTAGCAATGCTGATTAACAAAGTGTTCGTGATGGCTCTTGAGTGTTGAGCTTATGAACTTATAGTTGAAAGGTATTGCGAAGCATCTAAGAGGACCTTGAAGCTTCCACCCCCTATTGGTATCACCCCAAAAGTGATGATTTGAGTTACGTAAACCTATGTATGATTGTGTTAAATGCCCATGAATGATTATTATATATGTTGAGCAAGTGTTTAGAATTGAAATTTTGGCAAAATTTGATCATAGGAACAAGTTAGGTCCTTTCACAACTGGTGTCACAACCAAGCTGAAAACTGTTATGACCACGAACATCAGTCTAGTAGCCTTCACGACCAGGCTTCACAACCATCCAAAATCTTCATAACCGTGAAGACACTATTCACAACAAAAGTAGTTTTTGTTCAAATGATGTTTTAGTGGGTCCAAAACATGCCAAATATGCTTATATGATAGAGTATGATGTTATACTATATGAAAACATGTTTGTGGACCTAAATATGCTATGTGATTATGATTATATGTTATAAATATTAATGAAATATATAAGATGGGGATAAAAAGGAGAAGATACGATGATATAAATGCTCATTTCTCTACCCGAGGACTACTATAGGGTAGATAGTGCACCATTAAGGGGATAAGCGATATGTATCGACGAGCCTATGAGTGAGGACAAGGAGAATGGAGCTTGGTAAGCGTCTCTATTCCTGGTACTCAGATTTTTACTTAGTCAAGATATTTTGAGCTTGGTAAACCTTCTTGACTTGAAATTCTGGTGAGTAGGATGACTAGCATAGATGAGTGTGCCTACTTCACACCTTGTATCTGGCCAATTTGGAAATGAGATTTGGGTTCCTTGTACTAAAATGATATTGTTATATGGCCTTGAAACGCTTGAGCCTCTGAGAGGTCAATACGTTGATTAGTAATTGAAACATAAAAGAGCCACTAGGTGGTATAGTTTGAAATAACAACGCCAGGATTCTAGATGTACAAGATTATGGAATATTGAGATAAAAAAAGATATGTATTTTATGAATCGGATTTATATGTATAAGAAAGACATTGAATGAATATGTGACTATGCATGAGTATTGAACTAATGCTTTGACATTATTCTGATTACATGCCATGAATTATATGTTATATGTGATATTTGATCTGCATATATGTAGTACTAAGCTAAAAGTAGCTTATTATGTTTTTATGTGCACACAGGTCATGGAGCCAATGTATAGTTAAAGAAGCAGTTGACAGTGGAGATACCAAAGCCCATGCAGAGAGGAAACCATATAAACTCAAACTATGGACTGAGCACATTTATAGCATGCATTTATTTATTACATTCATTATTGAGAATGTAATTAATTATGTTGGTTATCTTATAATCATGTATTATGATGTAAAGTAAAAGAAAAGAAAAGGATAAAAAAAATAGCTCAATTAGATGTAGTTACGATGCATGAGATGAAGGCCTTACAGGCCCAACCTAGAATATGAAATGTGATTAAACATGTTATAGCTACCCAGTCTGTAGCACTTCCTATATATTAGGGGTCATATTCCTAATATATACGAGGGTGTTATAAATTGAGTATGAAATTCAGCCCGTAATTGAGAAGATACTTGAAAAGCCATTTCCTTCCTCACTTCGTCTCTCAATTCCTCCCTTAATTCAGCCTTGATTTCATCTTCTAAGATGGAGGTAGATTGTTTTCTCGTGCCTTGTTTACAAAAAAAATAAAAATAAAGATAGTCGCTTCAATTCCTACACCACAAATAGAGCTAACATGTTCAAGTTTGCCAAGTGCACGAGTCAAGATGTCATCCTGCCCCTCTTATACGCATATCCCATGATTTAATTCCTTTTGTAATGACTCCTATTAAACATATAAATGCATAAAAAATCAATCCCAAATAAATAGAAATGTTGCTATTTAGATTTGCTTATACATATCATTTTTTGTGCTACCTCTCTTGTTTGTTCAACTGGAATCATATAAATTGCTTGATCTATCTTTCTTATTCTAGTTCTGACTCAGTCGACACTCTGATCATATGATAAGGCAACATCGGATTGCATCATTGCCGATGAGGAGAAAGAAGAAATGGGATCTTCAACCATCCATTTGGGCCTTTTCCGATATGGCCCTTGCAACCCAAGTAACGGGATGGGCATCCTTGTCTTATTTTCGCTTTAGCTGTGACCCTGATTTGTTGTTAACAAAAACATAAAATATGAAGAAATCAATATTATGAGATTGCATAAAACATAACATAAAACATAATAGGAAAGTAACATGGAATAGAATAACTTGTAAATTTAATAATTGGAAAAAGTATAAATAAGTGACTTGTGCTTTCACAATTTTTAAATAAATGTTCATTTCATTTTTTTGACAAAACAAGGTTTGTAGTTTACTCCGTTAGAAAAAAAAAGGTATATTCTCATTAACGACGTTAAATGATTCTTACATCAGTGATGATATGACGATTTTTGCAACGTGGAGCTGATGTCAACTCCATGTCACAAAAAGTGTCATGTCATCACCATATCAGTACCACTTAATGTTGTTAATGGCAATAAACTTTTTTTTTTGCTAATGGAGTAAACTACAGATCTTGTTTTGTCAAAAAAATAACACGGACCTTTATTTAAAAATCCCGAAAAGCACAAACCACTTATTTGTACCTCAGATGCTTCATTTTGATGTGCTAATTTGAATTCCTCTCAATCCTCAACATACAATATTCATACTTTCTGAAGGGTAACAATTATTGGGGATTACTAATGATTATGACGATTTTTTTATGCGGTGGTGTTTGAAATCTTTCTACAGCCTCCCTACATTTTTCAAGATTTTTTTTCTTAGTTTCCAAAGTATTTGGAGTAGTGAACACTTCCTATAAACCAACATTTTAAAGTCATTAGTCTTAATAACATATTGCATAATGGACAAATTACAATTGTGAAATTTAAATAATGTTGTTGTATCAACTCTAATGATTTTAGAGGAAAGTTAGCTTTATATTCTCCCATATCATATCTTTAAGACACTTCTCAACTTTATTCCACATTGGATGCATGATCTTCACTTTAGAACGTGTCACAAGTCCGAGATATGATATGAATGTTTTTGCAGTTTCCCCAATTGGGTTTGCATCCCTATCTAACTTTATTGTTAATTTTCCTTCCCCTTTCTTAAGCAATTTTTTATATTTTGCACCTCCTCTTTCCTTCCTCTTACTAGTGGGTTGAGTGTTGTCACCCAAATACATGATTACCTGCAACACAAACATAACAAAGAAACATGTTATTATAATACAAAATTAACGCAATATATTTGAATGAATAAGAGTATTTAACTTACAAATAATAACAAATAGTTGGTTATTATCATTATAAACCATATTTAACCATATTACAAATAAATAAATGTATCGTGGACAAATTTGAAACAATTATTGGGGATTTTCTATCTATAAGCTTTTGGTATGATCAGCACACATGTAGTTTATATTTAAAATATCATCACCATTTGGCATAGGTAGCCCAATAGAAACTAGGGGAGTCTTATGGAACTGATCATACTTTTCCTCGTCTACTATGTCATCAATACCAACAATACACCTTTTACCTTGAAGAACAATAGACCACTTTCTCTCGCTCAGGTCAGTAATGTAAAATACTTGTTTAGCTTGTGAAGCGAGAATGAATAGATCATCTTGATAACTCAACCGACTAAAATCAACCAACATGAATCCTTGCTCATCTACTCGAACACCGCGTTGGTTTTCAACCCATTTACACAGGTAGAGAGGAATATTAAATTTCTTATAGTCTAGTTCCCAAATGTCTTCAATTACACTATAATATGACATTGTTGCATCAATTGGCCTAGTGTCTGTAGCACTAGCAAATTCTCTTGATGAAACTATCAAAGTAATTCTGTTATTTTGTATTATGTTTTATCATCCTGATGTTTAGTATAAAATGTATATTCATTGATGTCATACCCTTCATAAGACCGCACGCATAACCCAAGGGCGTTTGCTAACCATTTTACATTATCAAATTCATCCAGCACTTATGACAACTAACGCATCACCTGGTCTTTAAACCATTTAATAAAATAATGATTGTGTTCATTTATCAACCATATTTCACCTTTTGAAGGATTTAGACGCCTTAAAATAACCATATTCTTTTCTAAGTATGGATGAATCTCAATGAGGTGGCGCAACACAAAGAGATGTGGTTTGTCACGTATTTGAGCACTAGGTAGTATGACTTTAAATCCAATCATTCCTTTACCTCTGAGCCTTCCCCTGTGAAGAGACTTAGGAATCCCAATTCGTTCAATGCCTGCTAAGTAGTCCATGCAAAATTCAATACCCTCTTTTACTGAGTAATCTTCAATTATACTACCTTAGGGTCGATTATGTTTCCTCACATACCCTTTTAAGACACCTATGAATCTCTTAAAAGGGTACATGTACCTCAAAAATATTGGACACACAATTTAATCTCTCTCACAAGATGAACAACCAAATGCACCATTATATCAAAAAATGAAGGTGTAAAATACATTTTGAATTGACATAGGGTAACAACAACATTAGTCTACAACTCATCCAAAATTTTAGGATCAACCACCTTAGATCATATTGCATTGAAGAAAAAGCAAAGTCTTGTAATAACATTTCTGACAAGATTTAGTAGCATACCTCGTATTACAACTGGCAAGAATTGTTGCATCAAAATATGACAATTATGAGATTTCATACCTACCAACTTCAAATCTTTCATTGACACAAGGCTTTTTATATTTGATAAATATCCATGTGGAACCTTAACACTATAAAGACACTCACAACAGCCTATTTTCTCCTTTCTAGACAACATACAATAGCCTGGATGAAGATATGTTTGCTTCCCCTTATCTTGCGGTGCTAACTCCATCTATATGCCTATTTCTAGCATGTCCTTTCTAACCTTTAAACCATCTTTTGTTTTTCTAAGTATGTTCAATTGTATCTCTATTACAGAATCACAAACATTTTTCTCTACATGCATTACATCAATACAATGTCGAACTGACAAATGTTTCCATTATGGAAGTTCCCAAAATACAAATCTTTTCTACAACGGGCCCTTTTGAACAGTCTTATTAGGTTTACCAAATATATTTTCAATTTCTCTAACTTGGTCATATACCTAATTTCCAGCTAAAGGCAATCAAACTGCTTATGTGAAATTTGAAAATAGAGGATATAAAATAGTAATTAGAACTTATATATATGCATATATAACATGATATTCATGATGATTTGATATTACATGACGTGAGACCGATATTGACATAATAATTTGGTTATTATATAATATACATGAAAGAATGATAACACAATGTTAGGAAATCGATATTGTGCGCATGTCATGCTATGCTTTATTTGATTAATTATTGATGAACTTGTATATACAAGAATATTGATGATGTGAAACTAAGTATTTATTGATATATGCAAATTGGTAGAAAATTGTTATATCTATATCATGGGATGAAGCTTAATAATGAATATTACTAAAAACATGACTAGAAATGAGCAGATTATCATGGTTGATCATATGTTATAGAAGTAATAGATGCAGTTAATTGTTATAACTACATTAAGCATGTAGATTGAGTATCTTGAACTTGTATGTTTATTTGCTAGGATTATTGTCTATGTTGAAAAGATGGTGCACTAGGGGGGGTGTTGAATCAGTGACAAATAGGAGCAAGGGAAGATTGCACACAAGGATTTGTAAAGGTTTGGTTGTTAACAAACTCTAGTTCTCTCCCCAACTGCAATTGGGAGATACTATCTCAACTAGAGATACAAGAGAGTTTCCTAGCTAACTCACAACTAGAGAGTTTTCCTAGCTCACTCATAACTAGAGAGTTTTCCTAGCTCACCCACAACTAAGTGTTTTCTCAAAGCTTACACCAAACCCAAATCCCTTGTGTTTTAATGGCTCACACAACAACCAATTCCTTTGTATTTTTCATAAGCTCACACACAATCCAAACAAGAGTTTTTCTCACTAGGATCACTCTTACAACCTA
Source organism: Balakata baccata (assembly GCA_949630135.1). Classification (NCBI taxonomy): domain Eukaryota; kingdom Viridiplantae; phylum Streptophyta; class Magnoliopsida; order Malpighiales; family Euphorbiaceae; genus Balakata; species Balakata baccata. The sequence goes on along the minus strand of CATIWF010021789.1, from coordinate 2,509 downwards.
TACCCAAGTGTACAAGGTTAACTCTTAAACCTTTCTTATAAAAGAGATGAGAAATAAAATTGCAAAATTTTTGGCACACTCAAAATTAAGCTCTTAAGTTCTAAGGCCTTTTGGAGGTCTATTTATAATGTTTACCTTCCAATTAACTGTTACATATAGTGCCAAAACTATTTCTAACATTCTAAAGATGAATGATTAAAAGTTGTCTGACACAGACAGTTTCCCGATTGGAAAATTCATATATCCATTGGAGCCTTGGAATTGTCCTTTTCTTCAATGGCTAGTCTCAGCCAAATTTTCCGGTCATTAAAACATGTTCCCTAGTTAGAAAACTATATTTTCTAGTCAGAACAACTTTCTGGAACTTTTAACTTGAAGCTTGGAATGCTGGAATTGAGCATTTCTTGAGGGGGAACCTTTTCCTAAGGGGAAATTGCCCTTCTCGAGCGGGAAACTATTCTTCAACATTTAACTGATTTGTTCACTAAGCAAATCAAGTCCAATTGACTTAAAACTTTGTACACTATCAATACAACATTAAATGAAGATATTAGTAATATTTAATTTGATCATCAAGAACAAAATATAGATCAATCACCCTAAGGTCAATAATGTATATATGTACTATTAAGTTACAAGTAGGTTAGCATATGGATTTTCCCTTCATGTAGGTTTGGAGTCGATAGTAGTAGAAAAGGAAGTTGATAGAGGAAAAGTTATAGCACATGCCAAGACAACAATGAAGACCCGGATTTGAGTCGGTAAGTCATGCATTATGCAGGGAGAGTGTCATAATGGATTAGCATATAATATATATGACCAAACTAGAATAAAAGCTAAATGACAAAGAGAATGACACAAAAAGAATCATATATAATCGTTAAGGTAGTAGATAACTAAAATAATCTAATGAATCAGTTCCAGTGTTACTTTAATATAGTCTATTTCATAAATTTAACATGAATGCCTAGCTGATAAAAAAAAAAAAGAGATGAGTTAAGTCAGTCAAGTTAATAAAAAGTTTTAAATTAGATAGATTCTAGCCATCCAGTTATGTAGCACTTCACATTTATAATGGGATAAATTCCTATTATATGGGTAGAGTGTTACAGTTTGCATCTCGATCTATCTCTTGAAAGACTTTTTTTTTTCTTATAATAAGGGTGGTTAGGAGGCAAAAATATCCGGTAACTCATACATATTTTTCTTGCAATGATTTAACCATTGCTCCATTGTGTTGTCTTCATAAATTAGACACATTTTTACATCTTTCACAGTGTACCTAGACAAGTTACGTAAGCCAAAAAATCATTGTTAGTGCAAAATATCCTAGCATATAAGGTAAACATGCTTTCAGTATATGCATCATATACCGGCACACCTTTATCCCCTAACAATTTCAAATCATCAATTACTGTTATGAGCTTCAAATTCCTAACTTCACCACCAAATTCACGAAACATAGAATTATTTATTCTCCACTGTTGCAAACAAACGTTTGAATTTTGGTATTATTGGCAAATACCAAAATACTTTAGCCGGAGGCCTTTTCGTATCCCCAGAAGATATTTTCCCATGCTTGTAGCATAACGCCCCATACCTAGGACACTTATGCCAGTTCTTATACTCATTTCAGTACAAAATACAGTCATTTGGATATGCATGTTTCTTCTTATAATCCATACTTATGGGACGCAACATTTTCTTAGCCTCGTAGGTTGAGATGGGAAGCTCATTTCACTTCGAAAACATCTCTTGCAAAAGTTCTACTCGCTCCATTTTGCAGTTTCAACACGGCTAACAACTTTATGAACTTAGTGCAATCGAGATACAAAGGCTTCTCGACATTAAAGCACAATCTCTCGAGGTCTTCCGGCCTTTTCAAATAATTCATCATTAATTAACTAAAATGGATAAATGATGAAATAGTTTCATCATAAATATTTTGTATTTGGTGATAACAATCACAAATCCATCATAATTTAATGTGGAGATAAAATTTTGATGTCCAAATGTTTTGGAGGAATATATTTTGAAGACGAAAAGATAATAAATTATGACAATTTTTTTATCGAATCATTTTTATAAGACAAAATCATAAATTGTCATTAATTAGTTAAACTTTTATGCTACAAAACTATTTTATCTTCCATTATATATTTAATGACGATGCATGCAATTTTATTGCTATTTTATTTTGAGACAAATTTTAATATAAATTTTTTTTGAGATAGTTACTTTTAATGACGAAAAAATAATTTACCGAAGGATGTTTGTCCATAACAATATCGTTTTAATTTATGCCATAAAAAACACAAATGTCCTCTTCACTCAGAATTTTGTGACGTTGCCTTCTTTAGTTTTATTCTCCTTCCCATTCTTCATTTATTTTCTCTTCTTTTCCTTCCTCTCGTTCTTCTATTTATCTCATTTTCTATCTTTTTTTTTTGGTAAATTTTGGGTTATTTTTCTTCTGGTGAATTTATGCATACTTGCTAGGATTTTCATT